>JAJONR010002411.1:0-110021 GCA_029582245.1 Solanum etuberosum | reverse complement strand
ACACTATCCTATCTTATGCGGAATTTTATAATGGGATTAATAATTCCTCTAACATGTTAGATGTAGATGGTGTATTTGTTGGTTATGTATCCAGTGCTCATAAAGTAATGGGGTATACTTTCATACTACCAACCAAATGTTGCATAAGTTAAGGGACAAGCCAAACACTATCCTATCTTATGCGGAATTTTATAATGGGATTAATAATTCCTCTAACATGTTAGATGTAGATGGTGTATTTGTTGGTTATGTATCCAGTGCTCATAAAGTAATGGGGTATACTTTCATACTACCAACCAAATGTTGCATAAGTTAAGGGACAAGCCAAACACTATCCTATCTTATGCGGAATTTTATAATGGGATTAATAATTCCTCTAACATGTTAGATGTAGATGGTGTATTTGTTGGTTATGTATCCAGTGCTCATAAAGTAATGGGGTATACTTTCATACTACCAACCAAATGTTGCATAAGTTAAGGGACAAGCCAAACACTATCCTATCTTATGCGGAATTTTATAATGGGATTAATAATTCCTCTAACATGTTAGATGTAGATGGTGTATTTGTTGGTTATGTATCCAGTGCTATACGTGGTTTCTTTATAACCAAACGACTCCAATGTGTTGTATCATGCATGTATCTTTCTTATGGTTGATGTAGGTCACCTTGGTTTCTAAGAATCTGTTGTTGTGCGTTTATGTTTCGTCTTTCTCCAGCATCCCTTTGTGGTTCTTTCAAAATTATTAAATATCCTTGTCACCAGATTGAAATAGTATTAGGGTGGGTTTGGGCATTCAGTGGTTTATTAGATAGCACAACACAGTAATGGCTGTGTATGCAAACAATCTATATGGCCAATATGTGGTCGAAATAGTATGCTTTGCCTGCTTATTATGAAAAGGGGAAAAAAGAAAGGAATATTTTTCGTACTCATGATTGAAGTTTGTCATTGTTTATCATTTAACACTTAGCTTCATGTGATTTCTTCAACATTGAAGTTTTCTCTTCTTTCCCCCCTAGGAGAGTTAGAGTGTTCTTAGCAACACGTAGTTGCCTTATAAGGTGCTCTTACCAACTAGGATTATTGTCACATTGAAATGTATGTAAAGAGTCTTTTACTTTATTATGTTTGCTGTATAAATCAACAATCTTTTGTGGCCATTAAATGTGGCTTGCATTTGAATTTCAGGGAACAACTGTGGTTGACAATTTGCTAAGTAGTGATGATATTCATTACATGCTTGGTGCCTTGAAAACACTTGGACTGCAAGTAGAAGATGACACTGGAAACCAACGAGCTGTTGTTGAAGGTTGTGGTGGGTTGTTCCCTGTTGGTAAAGAGTCCAAGGAAGAGATTCAACTTTTCCTTGGAAATGCAGGAACTGCAATGCGGCCACTGACAGCAGCAGTTGCTGTAGCTGGCGGAAATTCAAGGTCTAATAGCATCCCTTCTTAATTCCATTTTACTCTTTTAAGTGGAAGTCAAAGCTATTGGAATGTAATTGGCCTAAATAGAGCGAAATGATTAGAGATTATTCAATAAGCCGACCTGACTAGCTTTGTAGTGAAGCATAATTGATTGATTGCTGTTGAAGCTATTCTGATATTCTTCAGGAATCACCTTTTGTGGTATTTCTGACTAAATTTTCTCGACATAGATAACTGAATCTGATTTCCTGAAAGGTACTGTCAGCAACGTGAGGTTTTGAGAGCCTGAATAATTACATGTCTACTAGATCTTGAAAAGTTTGTGTGATGCATACAATGGTACAGACATTGTCTTAACATCTTTTCCAGTGCTTCTTTATGGGCGGGTGTTTTTATTGATTAAAAACAATGTTACCATGTTACTAACTTTAATAGGTCATTCTCTTGTTACAGGTATGTACTTGATGGAGTTCCTCGAATGAGAGAGAGACCAATTGGTGATTTGGTTGATGGTCTTAAGCAGCTTGGTGCAGAGGTTGATTGTTTCCTTGGTACAAAATGTCCTCCTGTTCGAATTGTCAGCAAGGGAGGTCTTCTGGGAGGGAAGGTGAGGATTACAAATTCTATTCTTCCATATTTATAATTTTAATAAATAATGTCTTAAACCTGTAATATGAACAAGTAACTAGGTTGCAGAAACACAGAAGACTTTGCTTTATAGTTAAAGTAATCTAAGGCTGGAAGAAATTGGCATAGTCTAACCTACTTCGAGAATACATTTGAGTACATATCCTGGCTTATAGCCTATTGGACCAAGCTTCTGAAATCAACTTATTTTGATAAGTGTTTTTCAAAGAAGTACTTTTGGTGAAAAGCGGTTTGTGTTTGGCCGATAAATTTAAAAAACACTTCTGAGCAGCAATTAGTGTTTGGCCAAGTTTTTAAAAAGTGTCTCTAAAGTGTGTTTTTCTCAAAAGTGCTTTTAGGGAAACACTACTTGTTTTAGCTTCTGAAAAACAGTTTCGGCTACTCCCCAAAAGCACTTATTTTCTTCCAAAAGCTTGGCCAAACACTTAAATTTTTTTTAAATAAGCACTTTTTGGAAAAAATAAACACTTTTGGCCTCCTAAAAGCTTGGTCAAACAGGCTAGGAAGCCAAAATATGCTTCTCATAATTTTGAATACTGTAAATTTCCAGTACATTAGGCATACCTTTTTTCCTATATGGTTTAAAGTAACTATTCTATTCCTATAGGTTAATATTCCAAATTCAAAATGTTTGTAGACAGAGATCATTTCCAACTTAGGATCCAATTGAAAATAAGCTTGGAGGTGAGTCTACATATGAGAATAGAGAGATGGGGCCAAAGGTCATTTTCCTTGTTGTATGTTTTGGTGCAACTACTGGAGACTTGAGTCTTGAAGCAAATGTGTCGTCTCTTCATCCAAGGAAAACTACAGTTTACCTGGTTTTTATCATGGCTGCATCCTTATAAATGAGGCATCTTAATGCAGGACGAATCAGTAGTAAAACCAAGGAAGACCAATAGAGGTCTGTTATTAAAGCAAAGAAATCTTATGTTCTATGATTGAACTCAAAAGCCAAACTCTAAATTCCTTAACAGTAGTAAGTTGAATGATTACAAAATTGTATGAAGCTCAAAGAAATGTGGCTAGCTGCTTTTATAAGATCCACTGTTCTTGGTGAATCAAGAGCTTTTTTGAGGACAAAACGTAATTCTCTTACATTTCTAAATAGCTGTTGTCCTTATCTTATTGATGGTTGTCGGAATATTTTGTCCACTTTCTTTGTAGAGGAACTTATTTCCGTCACTCTTCTTAATTATTTCAAGTATTACTCTAATCTATAAAAAGGTACTATAGAAACACATTTTTATATTAAAAAGGGTTCAAATACTTTGAAAGTCACCTCTATCTCGCCTATATACAACTTTAATATAAAATAGTGAAATTTCAACCTTTACAATAAAAGTCATGGTGTAACAAAAGAAAAACACCTAAATTGGACAGAGTGTCAAACACATCCTAAACCAATGATGATTCAAATAATAAAACTTGCCTAAAACAAGGAAGAAGCTAAGCAATAACCCTAATCCTCAAGGACTAGTATGGGTAGGACCAGCAATATTACTTAATGAATTGTATATTGCTATTACAGTGGTCTGGAACGGTCTCTTTTGCCTGCCATTCCCTGCATCACATCTTTATGTTTCAGTCCTCTTAAGAAGTCCTAAATCAAAGGGAAATTTTTACCAATTGTTGGAGTTACTTGTTCTGCCAAAGTTTCTCCTATTTAGCTTATCCTTAGGGACTTGCTGCAGCTACAAAAGAGAAGAACTATTAATTTTGCCTCGAACATGTCCATGAATCCTGATTCTTATGTTGCCCTTGGTTCATTAGTTAGCTTCTTTTAAGAAGATTTTAATTTTTCTTACTTTTGTGAATGTACCGATGAATCCTCTATTGGAAACCACCTCTCTACCCCACAAAAGCAGGGGTAAGGTCTGCGTACACCCCACTTGTGGGATCACATTGGGTATGTTGTTGTTGTTGATCTGATGAATCTTGATTCTTATGTTATCTGTGGTTCAATACTTACCTGTCAGTTTCTTTCTTTTTTGTTTCCGTAGCATAGAATACCCTTATAATGCAGAAGTTTGTGCTTTAGCTATTCTTTCTTGACTGTCTTTTAGGTGAAGCTGTCTGGATCCATTAGCAGCCAATACTTGACTGCTCTGCTTATGGCTGCTCCACTGGCTTTAGGAGATGTGGAGATTGAAATCATTGACAAACTAATATCTGTACCTTATGTCGAAATGACATTGAAGTTGATGGAGCGATTTGGTATATCTGTGGAGCACAATAGTAGCTGGGACAGGTTTTCTGTCCGAGGAGGTCAGAAATACAAGTAAGTTTGTTTTTGGTCATTCTAATGGCTTGTAAAGTTTATCACCAAAAACAGCTGACGTAAAGATTGATGAAATATTAGGTCTCCTGGAAAAGCTTATGTGGAAGGTGATGCTTCAAGTGCTAGTTACTTCTTGGCCGGTGCAGCTGTCACAGGTGGAACCATCACTGTTGAAGGTTGTGGGACCAGCAGTTTACAGGTATTTCTCAGGCCATTTTGAGCCAGGGGAGGGGGTTGGCATGCTGAACTTCTCTTTGATCTTTCCGTGTTGACTTTGTGGTAGCATCCTTATGTATACTCACATCTTGTCCATCAACAAGTTTGGGTTTTGTTATTCCTTAATGAATATTATGTGTATGATACATTCTTTACACTTTACAGTAGCACACAAGTCGAGGACCGCATTGAGATGACTTTCAATGTTATAGCTAAAATATCTTATTTGTGTCTTTATGTTTGCCTTCATGAAGGGGGATGTCAAATTTGCTGAGGTTCTTGAGAAAATGGGAGCAGAAGTTACGTGGACAGAGAATAGCGTCACAGTCAAAGGACCTCCAAGGAATTCTTCTGGAAGGAAGGTTTTGCGTGCCATTGATGTGAACATGAATAAAATGCCTGATGTCGCCATGACACTTGCTGTAGTTGCACTTTTTGCTGATGGTCCCACTGCTATAAGAGACGGTATGGCTAGCTTTGCTTTCTGACAATCAGATCGAATTTGAAGTTTTATTTTTATTTATTCATATTTAATTAGCTGAGTGGGATCAGATGCACTATGCTGCTATATCCAAAGTCTTACGATAATTTTCTTGCATAATTAAGTACAAAATATAAGCTGGAAATATCCACCAAGTTTCGGACCGTGCCTTGGGAGTTTCTCGGTTATAGAAAAGAGTACACTGGAAATAAAACATAACTAGTTTATAGTAAAGTGGTTTTAGAAATATGTATCTTCTGAGGCTGGGTTAGGTATTGCAAGAAGAAAGAAGTGAACTCATCCATCTTTGGTATGTTTTTTGTAATTAGTCTATCAAATTAGGATGGGCTCACCTTCTTCTTTTTTTTTTGATAAAGTTAAAGTTGTATTCTTCAGCATTAAGGGTATGCTGGCTACCTCCAAAAAGTTACAAGCTAAATCCATAATTACATAGATCCTAGGAAATCTACCAACTGTTCTACTTCTTCTATACCATCTTCTTTACACCAAAAAAACAACATGTTAATATGGAAACCTCAGATGTAAGTTCAATATAAATTAGTTGGTGACCTGTTACGTATGCATGAGATTTGATTGCACATGCATCAAGGTATAGCTCTAGCCTCTAGAAATTGTGTTTCTTCTGTGATAGTGAAATTTAAGAAACCTCCACAAAATGGAGAAGTTTCTGATGTTTTCTCTCCAAGTGTGTAGTTTACGTGTTCAGCAAGCTTTAAATAAGGCTCGACATATATATGTCGCTGAAGTCTGATGGTCTTATATTGCAAATAGGTACGTACATTATTCTTTTGTTAACATGTGCATGATCCTAAAACAAGTTCAAATGTTCACATCTATGAAGAGCTTACGCGGATAAAGATCTATATCGTAGTTTTTCCGGCTAAGTTCATAATGCAATGGATTAAATATATTAACCTTAAGCAGCGGTTTTATTTGAGCAGACCATAACGCTCACAGGGCGTTTCCTTTCTCTTTTTCCTGTTCTTCCACCTTTCTTTATTGTGCTCTCTTATCAGTTGCTAGTTGGAGAGTCAAGGAAACTGAGCGCATGATCGCCATATGCACAGAACTTAGGAAGGTAAACTTGTAGAATTCATCCTCATGGTTCCTTCCATTTTCGTTCTTTTTTTTCCCTACTCTTACCTTTTTGCATGAAAATTGCAGTTGGGAGCAACTGTTGAAGAAGGACCCGACTACTGCATAATCACCCCACCCGAGAAATTAAATGTGACCGAAATTGATACATATGACGATCACAGGATGGCCATGGCCTTTTCTCTTGCTGCTTGTGCAGATGTTCCGGTCACCATCAATGACCCTGGCTGTACGCGGAAAACCTTCCCAAACTACTTTGATGTCCTTCAGCAGTACTCCAAGCATTGAAGCCACTTCAATATGTTGTAGAGTGTAAGTAAAAACATGTGAAAGAATTTAGTTCTTGTACAAGAAGACAGGCTATAGCTGGTATCTGAACCACAATGACTTTAACTTGTTTAATTATTTGCCATGTGATGATGTTCAGTGTATTTGTTAAAGTTGAGCTGTTTTTTTTTTGTCTTTGAAGGAATGTATACTGTAACAGAGTTAAGAATTTTCTTTGTATGAGCAAATGTAAGGAGTACTAGTTCTATTATCTAATTTTATTGATTGAATTTTGTGAGTGATCTGGTTAAGTCACTGGTTTATTTTGTTATTCTGACAGTAGTTATGGCCTCAATTGATGTATATGTCTAAATGAAAATTTTTAACATTTTTTTGAAGGTTATGGAGTACACGGAGTATAGAAGGTTAGTAGGTAGTAGTGCATTATCTTGTTGTCAGTACGTATTAATAGTCATAGTATTGCTCCTATAGTTTTTTGTTCATCGATTTTTGTTACTATTTGCCTTGCTTAAAAAGTGGGATCTTTTGCCTTGCTTACAAGTTTGTTTCTCCTTTAATACCTAGAACTAAAATGTGACTCTCACATGACTCTGTCTCCTTTTAGGGCTTTAGTATTAACTCAACACCACAAACTTCAAGTTTCTTGCCCAAATAGATAACAAAGGCATGTCGAGACATATTTAAGCTCTGTTGATTTTTACTTGTTCATTATATAAAAAAATCATTTTTATTTGTTTAATTTAAAATTTCAAGAGATAATTTGTTATTTTATACTTATTTTATTCTTATAATCTAGAGGCTGAGCCAAAATTTAATGTTTGTGGGTTCTTAAGTAGTGAATAGATCAAGGTTTGTGGGTTCTAAAATAGCGAATAGAGTAGAGCCTTTTCTTTAAATTTTTTGGTTACAACATACTCCCTCCATTTCATATTAATTGAATTATTGAGACATTTTTCATTTTTCAAATTAACTTAATTGTTCAGTTTTCAAGACTACTTTTAGAGTGTTCTTCCAATTTTACCCTTCATTAGTTAGTATGGGAATTAGTGATTAATTAATATTTAGTTATTTTAATCATAAATTTGACAATAATTAATAAGGGTAAAAATGGAAAGTTATGCCTAATTTATATCTTAATCTTCTTTTCTTAAAGGGTGTGAAACACCTCAACAATTTAATTAATATGAAATGGTGGGAGTATTAATTAAGTAAAAAAAAATATTGCTTGGACAGGCAGAGATCACTTAGCCATCTACCTTTCTTTGCTTGTGGGTTGCAGGCAACAATTATACACCTTTGTATTGAATATAAGGTTTACGCAAAGCTATTAGGTTCGCTCGAATCTCGTGTATTACGTACTAGATATTTTTAATTTATATTTCAACGAGTGAAATGACTTATAATAGGAGTAATTAATATTGCTATAGTAAAATTGCCACTTTATTCATTATGTGTCAGGTTAAATATAAACAAATAAAGACGGACGAAGCGAGTAGCTTTCATCTCCTTTTTATGTTTTATCTTGTTTCTCCAATTTAAAGTTGCATAGGAAACTTCTATTCATTAATAAGGTCATACAAGTACCAATAAACACTAAACATTATACAAGTTCATCTATTAAGTTTCTATGATGCTATAAAGAAATAGAAATCAGAGGGAATTGACTTTAGAAGAAACAAAGGGATCGATAATCTAACAACTAAAATGCATTAATCATTAGATTAGAGAAATTATAGTAATGAATCGAAATGTGATTAAGAATATTAATAAATATAGCCTGATTACCATATACCTAGTACTAGTAGCCTTCAAAAAATTCTACATTATCAACCTCACTATGGTCTTAAACAAGTACCAAAACAATACAGTGTTAAATTGTATAAAATTATTAGCGAAGATAAATTTGAACTATTTCGTATAATTCAGAAGTAAATATTTATGTGTCTTTTTCCTTAAAAGCTTATAGCTATGATTCGACGTACAAAGTAAAACATTTCTTATCTAATCTCATAAATAGAAAGAGGAAATTAAAACCATAGTGTAACATATTTGGAGCACAAATTTTGGAACATTTTTCCATCAAGGCACTTATATTTACTTAACCCTTCGTGCAATATTAGAATACAAATGATTTTGAGTTAGATGAAGAATAAGTGAATATCATGATTTGTACTTGTTTGATTTATTTGAACTTTACAAGACATAATCTTGTATAGAAATGGAATTATGAGAAAAAGAAAGCATTTTTAAAGCTATATATTTGCAAGAAGTTCATACTATATTATAATATTCTAGTATTTGAGATTTGCCATAAATATTAAGTATGAGAATTTATTTTTGATCTTCCTTTCTAATGGTAATCAAGCTACTTTTCATTTCCTTTTAATTCAAATAAAGATACGTACTAAAAAACAAAGGAAAATGGAAGTTTTATGTTCATAATACTCCGGAAAGCGGGGACGTCAAAAGAGTATGAAAAATTCATCTTAACTATATTGAATCGATTTATATAATATTTTCAATAAAATCGTGGACTTTTATATAAATGTATAATCATTGCAAATAATTGGGATGATCTTTTTATCGTCGTATTCAACTTAACAATTTTTAAAAATTAAACGATAATCTTATTATACCATTTTGAATTATTATATAAACTAACTAAATAGATATAAAAATAAGTAAAAGTGGACAGAAAGAATATGAAAAAATTGAAATTAGTGAGGAATGTGGATATTCAAACTTATCAAATCCCTATAAATCTTTCTCACCAACCAATAAGGTGTTAATTAGGAGCCCCTCATAATTAGCCCCTAAATTTCGTCCACTTCATCTCCAACAAACCATCCTTATTTCACTAAAAGCCTTAATCCCCTTTTTCCCAAAATCAATAAACTCCCCCATATTTAAAGTAAAACAATTTTTCTTTTATCTAAATAAACACCTCTAAATTAATCCATTTTCCCAAAATTCAAGAAACTCTCCTCATATTTAAAGTAACCAAATCTCTAGGTAAATAAAGACCTCAAAATTAATCCTTTAATTTTCCAAAATAAGTAAACAATTTAGGTAAATTAAAGGCCTCAAAATTAATCCTTTTTTTTTGTCAAAATCAAGAAACTCCCTACATATTTAAATGCCTCACATTTAAAGTTTCATTTTTTTTAATCCTCCACCAAACAAATACAATAATCTCCCTCCTCCCATCTCCCCCAACTCTTTCTCCTCCAAGAACCTCAATAATGGTAAAAAAAATAAAATTAATCTTTCATTTACAAACATCTCTAATCAAAGTTTAAACTAATCCATTTTCAATAATTTTACATTTTTTGTTTGACTTTGTTCTTGAATCTTGATCTCCCCTACCCACCTAATAGTCCACTCCAAATCTTTCATTATTCCATTTTTAAATTCTTCAAACCTCATTCTTCTCCCTCCCTAATTAGTCCACCCCCTTCTTAATCTCTTTCTCTAATCACTCATTTTCTTGATAAAAATCCAATCTTTACTTCATTTCAAGAAACCCCACAAAGTAATCTTGAACAATAACCAATCCTTTCAAGAAATCAAGAAGATTCTTATTCTTATAGATAAAGTGCTAAAATTCCCCATACCCCTTTTTTCTTGTTTTCCTTATCCCCATTTACATTATCAAGAATCAATCTTTCTTTCATTGGGGGCAAAAATATAGAGAAAAAAAGGAAAATTTCTCAAACCCTAACCCTGAGTTTTGTTTTTAATCAAGAAAAATCAGAGGAAAAAGATTTGAAGAGATTCTTGATTTGGGTATTGTTTAAATTTTCAAGATTTGGTTAGATTAATGTCCCAAATGAAGCACATTGTTAATACTCCATCAACCCCAGGAAAATTCAAGATTGAAAAATCACCTTATAATAGGCTTAGGCTACAATTTTCTTTAGCCAAGATCATTTTTTGGTCCCTTGTTTTTGTGGGGTTAATCTTTGTATTCTTTTACAGATCACCATCATCTTCCTCTCATGTTTCTTCAGATCTCTTCAGGAGATCTCTTAGAACAAGCTCTTATGGTGGTCCAGCTTGGGAGAAAAAGATTAAGGCTTCAGCAAAACCAAGGTCAAGTAATGGTATGTGTGTGTTGGTAACTGGGGCAGCTGGTTTTGTAGGAACACATGTATCAGCTGCCTTAAAACGCCGCGGAGATGGCGTGTTGGGGTTGGATAATTTCAATGATTATTATGATCCCTCGCTCAAAAGAGCGAGGCAAGAGCTATTAGAGCACTCTGGGGTGTACATTGTTGAGGCTGACATCAATGATACCACCCTCTTGAAGAAACTTTTTGAAATTGTTGCATTTACTCATGTTATGCATTTGGCTGCACAAGCCGGTGTGCGATATGCTATGGAAAATCCTAGCTCATATGTGCATAGTAACATTGCTGGACTTGTTAATATGCTTGAGGTTTGCAAAAGTGTTAATCCTCAACCTTCTATTGTGTGGGCGTCGTCTAGTTCTGTATATGGATTGAATACTAAGGTGCCCTTTTCAGAGAGGGATAGGACAGACCAACCTGCTAGTTTATATGCTGCTACTAAGAAGGCTGGTGAGGAGATTGCTCATACCTATAATCATATATATGGGCTTTCGATAACTGGATTGAGGTTTTTCACAGTTTATGGACCGTGGGGGCGGCCAGATATGGCGTATTTCTTTTTCACAAGGGATATTTTGAAGGGAAAGTCAATTCCAATCTTTGAGGCAGCTAATCATGGCACAGTCGCGAGGGATTTTACCTACATTGATGACATAGTGAAGGGTTGTTTGGGGGCATTGGACACAGCTAAGAAGAGCACCGGAAGTGGTGGGAAGAAGAAAGGTCCTGCTCAATTGAGGGTGTTCAATTTGGGCAACACTTCCCCTGTCCCGGTATCTGATCTTGTCAGCATTTTGGAGAAGTTGTTAAAGGTAAAGGCTAAGAGATTGATTATGAAGTTGCCAAGGAATGGAGATGTGCAGTTTACTCATGCAAATATAAGCTTGGCCCAGAAGGAGTTTGGGTATAAGCCTACCACAGATCTACAGACAGGATTGAAGAAATTTGTTCGATGGTACCTAAGCTACTATGGTAATGGAAAGAAAAGCTCGCAGTGATACATTTCGATTCAATCGAGTGGTAGGACAATTAATTCTTTTCACTTTGATTCTTATGATTATTTTCATGTATCTCCAGCTTGTTGCCCCCTTGTGTTTTTTTTCCCTCCATATCTTAATGATACCATATAAGGGGCACATCCAATCCCACGACGAAGAATTTGTGGTTGATGGACAGTGTTTGCTGGGCAAGTTGATATGTATCAGATGCAAACTGAAGCCATCTTTTTTTTTCTTTTTCCACTTTTGAAGTGTAATTGTTGTAGTTTTATAATTGTAGAATTCATGACAGATAGAGCTGCTGCTGATTGATGGACAGTGATCATGTATCATCTTTATCAGATTCTAATAAACGTAGCAAGATAGTTATATATTTGGTTCACTCTGTATATCTTTTTAAATTGAATATTTCCTTGTTAATCAAGATTATATTGTGCTCTAGGTTGATGATTTTGGTTAGTCCTGTTGTGTATTTTTATGTTGCCACAACTTTCTGATATTTCTTCTCTGTGGTCATTCCTCGTACATAGTTGCTGAAGTTAGATCCTTCTAATTTTTGAAATTGCATCTCATGTCAAAAGTTGATTATTTAGGGTCATTGTAATAATACTCAGAGAAAAAATTAGGGTCACGGTAATAGATTGGTGCAATTCTTTCCTTTCTCTAGTTTTTCTGGAACTTTTGTTTTGTGGAGAAGAAAAAAAAGTGGGGTGTGGGTATAAGGAATCTTTTGAAGCTGCAATGTGGTATATGGCAAAAGATGCGGGACTATAGAGCATACTAATCTCAAGATGCACAAAGTAAGCAAATATTTACTTCTAGTACCACAAGAGAGAAGTGATAACTAATATCTTCAGGTTGCTAAGACGTTAGAAAAGGTTAAAGCCTCGGTCCTGCAACTCTAGGTTCTCTGTTTACCTTTTTCATTTAATTATTGCAGCACCCTTGACCCTACTGTTCAACCGGCGAAGTAGTTAGATAGAGGAATCATGGAGACAGTTTGCTTTTCATCCTTGCTGCCTTTCAAGTTTAATATCAGAAAGCTAGCGTTTGTATTAGTACTTCTTTTACTTGTTACAATCCTCAACATGAGATGTAAAATTTTAGACACATGTGATAACCCATAAAAATGTTGCATCTTTTGATAAAATCTCGTCTTTCTGGAGTTTAGCCTTCACCATCTTGTTAACGTTACTTTCATACATAAGCATGTTGCTGGATCATACAAACTTTCGCACCTTTCACTTCTTGGAAGGTTAAAATGTTTGGAACCTTTGTTTTTCTCCTCTTCCCTTCTGAACACAGTGATGTCCGGAAAAGGGAGAAAGTAGCAGCAGGGTGTGGATAATGACTTCTGAATCATGGGTTTCTCTCATCGTAGTTACTGCTTTGTCCATGGCTGTTCAAATATGATTTGTTGGATATGTTAAACTCGAACTGTATCTAGATATTATACTTTTGCCTCTGAAACAAGTGCATTAAGATTTGTAATATGTGAAAGGTTGCATGCTTGCTGGGAATGATCCTGGAAAATGTTGGAGAAATATTCAAATAAAGCCAATATTCTTGCTGGATTTAGTGCATTTCTAAATAACTTTTCGTGCTTGATGCAATAAACACTTGCATATTCTTAAACATATCTGATGCTGTTGAACACAAAAATAATGAAGGAATTCGTCTTACTAGTGTGTATATCACTGTGTGTTTGCTAGTTTTCCTCAGATTTCATTTTCTTTGTAGATATCTTTAAGACATTTAGGAGTTGCTCATAGCAGTTTGGATTTTGTGTCATGGTAACTTTTGAGTTTGAGCAAGTTATTAGTACATGGATGGTTGCTATGTTTTGGACAAATTGCTGCCAATTTGCTAGCTGATAGCAGATATGACAAAATTCTTGCACTTTTGAGTTAAGAGTGATTATTTAACACATGGATGGTTGCTAATTGATAAAAGGCATTAGCTTAAGATTTTGGGCCAAGTGCTGCCAATTGCTAGCTGATAGCAGTTGTGACAAAATGCTTGCAGTGTTGTCAACTTGGTGCAATTAACCATGTGTTATCTCTTTGTCATATGAAACACCTGAAAGTAGGAGTTATATAGTTACAATTCCTCATCTTAGGGTCCGTTTAGACATGTGATTTGAAGTTGGAGTTTTGTTTGAACATACAATTTGAATTTTCTTAAGTTGTATTTTTCTCATAAATATGAAAATCCCACAAATTGTGAAAACTATCAGAATTTTTCTAATTCTTATACAATATCATCAAATAAGCAAACCATAGTTCATAAATAAGACATTTGAATGTTTGAAGATGTTGCATTGGAAAAATCATATATTTCCACGTCCTAGATGTTTGCAATTACAAACATCAGATACACATAATTTTACAATAGTCAACAATAGTAGTAAAGTGTAATTCTTTAATATAATTGTTACAGGCAATCTCTCAACACCAAGTATGAGTCTTTTTTTTTCTTCAAACTATAAACTTATGGAGTAAAGTTATACATTTGAAAAAAATTGAAATCCCTAAACCATTATCTGTGATTTAAAATCATAAATCTCAAATCGCATGTTCAAACACTGATTTAGAATGCTGATTATATATAGCAAGTCAAAGCACAATCATAGCCAGCCCTTCCTAGAGTTGCTTAGTATCTACATTGCTTTACTAGCTTACTATCCACATTCTTTGGCTATATAATTGGCATTAGTAGCTGGTCTACATAGCTTATTGTGGCAGTTATCTTTTCTTACAATGGAAGTATTGTTTTCTGCAATTTTTTATCAACACTGTTTGCCAGCACCAATACAAAGTAAAATACAAACAAGAGTTATAACATTCAATCTCATATCGTAAGAAATTTAAGAATTTTTGGAGCACGAGCAAAACCGGTTTAATTGTTTCCATGATACAGCATCAATATAGAGCAAACTATATTTCTAGACCCAATATAGATATGGAGTAAGGTAATTCATCAACCAACACCGCAGACATACTCGCAACAATTTTAAAGCTTTGGTAAGATCAACTACTAAACATAAGCAGCCAAGATTTGAATATATCACAACATCTAAAGAAAGAAAAGGGAATCAAATAGCAACTCAAAAAAGAACTAAATCATCACCAATATCTTAACAGTTTTTTTTCTCAATTAAACATCCTGGCAGTTCCGACTTAATATTGAACTTTGGAGACAAAATTTGACTGCAGAAACAGAGTCTTCTCTATGCCACAAGAGTACTGGCGGTGGTAGATTCACTGCAAAGAACAAAAGAAGACATTAGTAATGCATATCCCCAAAAAAGGAAGGAAATGGGGGGAGCGCAAGCCGCTAGTTGATCTTACATCATCCTAGGCACCAATGAATCATTGAAACATACATGGCATTGAAACTAACTTCACATAAACCAATTGGAGCGACTAGAGGGATGAAAGTGAACTAGCTAAATATTTGCTTTGAGGGACAGGAGACAAAGGTAATTTCGTATTGCTGTACAGATTGAGATTGTCCCTTTTCTTTTATAAGGGCAGAGCAAGACTCGTCTGTTTTTATAACTGCAAATTGAAATCGTCCCAAGCTTTGTGCAAATAATGCCATCAAAATGCAGCAGAGAAATCATTGCAAACGCAAAGACTGCTCAGTAATGAGAAAGTGTAGAGGCAGATCCAAAGGATCAATGATACCAAGGTTTGTCTTACTAAACATAAAGACTCTTGAGATTCTTTCTTTCAGTTTACCAAAAACCTACACTATGAACCACATAAACCTTAAAAAGTCAGAAACAGCACATCGATGGCAGGCAAGAAACATCAAAAATGCGGAAAACTGAGAAATCCCCAAGAGCTAGTGGCCTAAGGTTCGAAACTCGGTAGATAATGGGCCTGCCCCTCAATCTTTTTCGTACCCTTCTCATTAAATTTGAATGTAGCATGGAGTACAGAGGTGGAGAACTCTGCAGGCTTATTTCATCAGACACAACTCAAAATATAACAGATACACCATCTGGCAGGAACCAAACTCACAGGAATATATCATGATGATTTAAGCATGTCAAGCTAAACTGCAAAGGATACAGCAGCTTGTGTGTGAACTAAGAATTTACAAGGGGAGCAAGAGTATTTGATCTTTTCATGGAACAACAGTCTCCAGCTAGAAAGTAATCCAAAACTAAATTCAGAGACAACCAAGCATATTGCACTGATGGAGCCATAGAAAATCTCTAATCAGAATTATCTTGCCACTACATTCCAAAGGACAATGGTCACACATGCTTAGCTAAAAAGGTATTTCCTACTAGAATTTCCACATTGACATGCATTGAACAAGTTATGATGCAAAAAGAAGATTAGACTGGTTTAGTATGGTGACTCAAAAGCACAAAACTAAAGCATATATATAAGACTGGACTTACTACTTCCAGACTGGGGGAAGCTTCTTGGTTTTCTTATAGTAACGAGCAAGTCGGTGAATCCTGCTCTCAACAAGAATCAACCTAAACTTGGAATCTTTGTCTTTCCTGTTTCTCTCAAGATGCTTCCGGATTGCAACGGCCTTCTTGATAAGGTGATAGAGATCCTCAGGAATCTCAGGAGCAAGTCCTAACATAAAGAAAACAATAGGTTAGTCAATCACTTCTGTTAGATAAGTGTCAAGAAGTATCAACCTAATCACTCAACATGCCAAATGAGTACCATGAGCTTTCAAAATTCTGAGAATCTTGCTACCGGTTACACTCTTCACCTGAGCAATCCCATGAGAATCACGAAGTATAACACCAATTTGAGAAGGTGTCAAACCCTTTTTGGCAAACTTGCATATATTATCCTCAACCTGAAACACAAGAAAGTGCATTTAGTATTCCTTTTTTATTGTTAAAGTAAGTTGCATTTATTATTCTTTTAGAAAAACAAAAGAAAGTGAAACTCAATGGCAAGGAATGATCAGTCAGTTGACAACTAATAGTTATCATATTGTTTATGGGTATTAGCTTGATACGTTTCAATTGGACGAACTCCAACAAGTTCTATCATAATTCACAAGGATTGAATCAAAAAGTTCAAACAGGAACGGAGAAACAGCACCAGCCTATACATCAATTATTTATCGGGAATATAGTTCAAAGAGGCAAAGAGCAACCCAACGACTTGCTTTTGCACGGTTAGGCACTTGGGCTACAAATCTACATATTTTGCAACAAACCTCATGTATCTTCCTTTTCCTTGATATTGAAATATTTAATTTAGTGATTGGATAAGAGAGCAGATGGAAAATTTTCAGTTATTTAGAAAACAAGAATGGCAAACAAAGTCGAAATGGATAAGTATATAAGGTAGAGGTAAAATTCCACCTACACCCCTCAAGAAAACATCTTTGATTACCAAGTTTTTATCTAGTCAAATGAGTGAGAAAACTGAAAAAAGCTCTGGCAATTCAAATGGCAATTAAAAGTGCAAGCCTAAGGACTGGACATTAAACACAAGTTCTATTGCAAACAATAATATATACATATTTCACAAAATGAAGGTTCTTACATCTAAGCAACACTCTTGTCGGAAGCAGGTGACTTCGACATAGTAGAAAAATATTCTGGTCTATTTCTGAAGCTAAAGATGACCGATTAATTCGAGAAAAGTTAAAACAAAGAACATCAAACGTGAAGTGATGAAACATCATGTTCAGCACTTACAGAAATTGCCAATCTTGAAATGTAGGTAACTATTTCACATATCCTACTTATCCCTAGAATTAAACAATTCATCATAAGGATTCGTAAACCTCGACAGTATATTTCCCATTTCATCCCAGATAACACAATTATCCAAATACAAATGTTAATCACACAGAAATTGAGCAAAATAAGTTTAAAACAGATTCAATCAAGGATTTAAGAAGCTAGCAATTGCTTACATCGGGAGCAGATGTTTTCAACCAACTTGGTGGAGTCCTCTTATACGGAAGTGCTGAAGCTGAAATACCCTTACTGTGAATCACACAGAGAAATTAACATACAAAATCAGTCAGTATAATGTGTAGTGATATAATGAAACAAATTGAATACAATAAGGGAGAAGAAAGATTGAACAGACCCTCGACTGTGCATACGACCCATGGTGGCTGACGGCGGTGCTCCGATGTGCGGCGGCTACAGCAACGAAACCCTAAAATTGTTATTTGCGGGTAATTAGGGCATTATATACTACTTATTTTTTTCCTCAAAGGAATTTACAGTAATATCCCTTCATTATATCACCATTTAAATTTTATCCTCATTTTAAAACTGTGTAGATATAAAATTATTTATCTCAACCATATTAAGCGTGAGTCAAATGTTCCTATATATTCCCAGTTTCAAAATAATTAAATTGTTGAGACCATTTTCATATTTTAAATTAACTTAATTGTTTAATACTATTTTTAGAATATTTTTTTTAATTTTACTCTTCATTTGAATTTTCTATGTAATGAGTTCAAGAAACTTTAATTGCTTTGAATTATTCTGAACATAATTTGACAATAATTAATAAGGATAAAAATGAAAAGTAATGTCTAATTTATGTCTTAATCTTCTTTTCTTAAAGGGTGTGAAACACACCAAGAATTCAATTATTTTAATTTAAAAAAAGAAGAAGTATTATTGAATCTTAAAGATAAAAATTAAATTATTACCTATAAATTTTAGTTTATTATAAAGAGATTAAAATATCGCGATATAAAAGATATATAAGTTGTAAAAAGAATAAAAACCCAAAGAAAGTATTTACTAATTAATTATTTAAAAAAAATAATGGCCAAAGATTCTAAATATATTGAATTTGATATACTCTTCAACTTTGCGATTTAAAATTGATTAATATTTGTTATAAAAGTGACTCACATATACCCTTAAATAGGTGTGCATATCAGCCGGTTCGATTTTACATATTATTAGTTTGATTTATTGATTTTTTTATTTGTGGACATACTAAATCGATAATCAAATCAATAAGATATTTATTATTGATTTTTAGTTAATTGATTTTTGATCCTTAACGATTTGAATTTTTGTTTAACCAATAAGAAAATGCTCATATATTCATATATACACGATGTTCATAAAGTAAAACTAGTAGCAAGAATAGAAATGCAACACAAATTTCTACATTTATAACTTTTGTTTAAGAAAAAATTGTTTGAATTCCTTATAAAAGCTCATGTAAAAAATCATGAAAATGACATTAATTATTTATAATTGCCACAACCAAATTTAAAACTAAGATGAGAGAAAGTAATACTAGTTTGCGTCGAGAAAAGACAAGGTATCATAATAGAAAGGCAGAAAGGTTATTACGATAATAGTGTAAAAATGTATATTGATATTGTATAAATAAGAAAAAAGACATAAAGTCACCACTAAAGTTGTCTCATATTTGCAAGACACCTTAATTTTGGAAGTGTCCTATCACCCCACAGAACTATTTAATATCTTTGTAAATGGGCTATTTTGACCAATTTCCTCGTCTGGGTTGTTACCACGCACATGAGGCGTGTGATGCGGTGTTTTCACTGCCATTAACCAGCTATAAAGTGTCACGTATCGTTTTATTTCTTTATTATTAATTATTTAATTAATTTACATCATCTTCCCCAAATTTAAAGAAAAAGAGCCGTTGGTAGCCCTAAAATCGATTTCAACTTTTTTTCCAAAGCAAGCTCAACGTTGGTGCTCTCTCTTTGACGAATTCATTCTTTTCCATTATCTTCTTCACCCAAATTCAAAAACCCAATTACCTTTTCTTCATCTTCTTCAACTTAGAAGATCCATTTACTTCATCCATTTTTATCACTTTTTTTCTTGTCTCTCGCTTTTCTTTGTTTCTTTTTCTTCTTTTATCCTCTTTTTTTAAAAAAAAAAAAACAAAAACAAATGTGAACTCCATTGATTAGAGAGTACTATGAAACTCCATTTTTATTCTTATTTTTGGTCTGAATATAGAACTCCATTACCTTGCTTTAGTAACTTGAGAGTTGAATTGAATTTTTTTTAGTGATGATTTAGTGGCGGAAATAGTGTTGTAACAGGGAAGCATCATGGAGGCTACATTGAAGGTGACAATGACGGCTACTTTTGGAGGATTTACAGCAAAGAACAAAGGATTTGAGTAATGAAGGTTGAAGAAGAAAGAGGGAAAAAATGAAAATAAAGTTAATAAAAATAGAAAAAATGAAAATGAAACTAAAAATTAAAAATTAAAAGAATTTAATACGTGGCAAACAACAATTAGTGCGTGATTGCACTTCTTTTCTTGCAATTGAGGTTGGGTGAAAAGTGAGATATTTATAACACTCTTAAATTGTTCAATGGGGAAATAGGACACCCACAAAGTTAAGGTGTCTTTTTGAAAATTCGAGACAACTTCAGTGGTGACTTTATATTTTTATATCATATCATGATTATATATCACATGGCCAAACGGGCCCTAAGTATTCCTGATAGTTAATTGAAACTCATTAATAGGAAAGACATTTTGGTCTTTTAACAAAATAATAAACCCATCACAATTCAAAACCCCAACTTCTTCTCTATTGCTTGGAGATTGAATCCATCGATGGCTGAAGTTGACGCCAACTTTAACTTAGACACTTTAATTAAAATTTATTTATTTTAAACACTTTATGTGTCACGATCCAAAAATGGACGTGATGACACTCGTCTTATCCCACCAAGACAAGTCAGCCTAAAACTCAACCATTACAATAAAATGCGGAAATTTTATAATCAACTCAAAAATACCCCCAAAATCTGATTGTCACGTGCACAAACCTCTATAGTATTACAATTGATTCAAAAGAAAAACACAAGTCTCAAATGACATTGTTTCTAGAATAGAACAAGATCATAAATAGGAGTAAGAAGGTCCGCTGAGATGACAAACAACTACCTCACAAATCTCCAAGAAGCCTCGAAAAAGAAGAGAATGGCAAGTACCACAAAAATTCAGGCTCGTAACCTACAAAAATTGTAGAAGCAACGGGTGAGTACCAAACCACACGGTGCTCAGCAAGTAAACTCTTAAACACAAGCTAAGGGAATAGAATACGGGTACTCCTTACCACCCAACCGAACCTCCACAACTACAACCTGCATAAAACCAACCCAACCTAACAGTTCACAGTTAAATAGCACACAGCTCAACATCAACACTCTAACAATTACATATCCTCAACAACAACCTCAATAATTCATCAATCACAAGTTCCACAACAAGACACTCACAAGATCAAGTTCATCAATGATAAAAATGTACAATGCAATGTCAAGTATAGTGATGCATGTCTGACCTAACGATACACACCCACTGTCTCTCAGTTCGGAACCCATGGGGGACATATCTGTATATGCATCCATCGCGGCGTGCGATACGACCCTCGATATATATAGTATCCATCTTGGCGCGTGATACGTCTCTCGATATATAGTATCCATCGCGGCATGCGATACGTCCCTCGAAATATAGTATCCGTCGCGGCGCACGACACGTCCCTCGAAATGGTACATCCTCTTTAATTTCTTATTCTTTCTCAATTCACATAACACTTGTCACAACCATGTCTCAGAACAATGCAAATGACATGTTCACATAAATAATGAGGAGATGACCATTTTCATAATAATGCACAATTCACAACAACACAATCGTGATACAACATCAACAATGAGTCAATAAGCTTTTCAAACCATTCTCAACACATCAAACACCAACAATTAATCACATTGTCTTTTATTACCCCCTTTTCATCATTAGAACTATTCAATATGGACAAGTCAACCTATCACCAAGTCCCATTACTACCCAACATATACCACAAGGAAATACACGATTCTATACACTTAACAAGAGTTTAGAAATCCACTTGCCTCAAATAATCCAACAATCACTCTGGGATTTGAACTTTCCTCTTTCATTGGGCTTCCAAATCAATACAATCTATTCAAATAAATAATCACAATAAGATTTCAAAACTAACAACACTCATATTGCTATGTTTCTAGCATAAACCCATAAAAACTTAATTGAATCTATAATCATTTTCCTACATCTCAAGTCAAGTGTTAAGTCTTAACTCCTCTAAATAACCTAACTCCAATAATATTCCTATAATACAATACCTAATATTTAATTACCTATTTTCAATATAGCAAAACTTGAATTATAGTGTGATAATTATAAGAAGGATCCATAATTAAATTAAATCTCATCGAGGAATACAGTGTTACAAAAATCACCAGCTCATTCACTGGACACCACCAACTGCAAACAAAATTATCACTTCCTCATTCTATACCCACTGAACACCTTAGCCATTAATATCATATTCCACATCACCAAGGTGTTGCATACATTAACCCACCAACATGACACACCCACCAACTTATAAAGGAAAATCAACATAATTTACATAGTAATAAAAAAAGGAACCCTAAGACCAATTTTTACCATCTGGAATGACTAGTCTTTCAAACCAAGGAATCATGAAATGGGTCCCTTGTTTTTGACACCACCAATACGATTGATAAAACTTGAGAACTAACAAGGCATAAACGGAAACTTCTCAAAGGATCACCGACTCTAAAATTTTCAGTTCTAATCCAATTAATGAATATCAATGATATAACCTCCACCCATAACACAATACAAGAAAAGTTTGGTTTACCTGGTGCAAATTGGTCAGTAGATTTGGTAATTGCCGATATCATTGTTGTCGTTCTCGCTTTTCACATTTTTTTTTCCTCTTAAATTATATAGTCTAAATTATTAAATCATACTAACTTACTTTAGTACATGGCCCAAATGGTCTAAGGTTTTAAATAAATTATGAACTTAGCTCATTAGCCACCAATTAAAATTAATTATTTAAAATCACTGTCAACATTAATTTTTATGATAATTTTCAAAAAAATAATTTTTCGGGTCATTACATTGCGTGAGACCCGATATGTTCATTTTTTACTAAGTTCATGTCATCTTCCAAGAGATATTTAAATCTTTTTTCCTAGAATACCCTTTGTATGGTTTTATTAAAATATTCCTTTTGGCTCGCGGAGCAGATCATATAAGGAGATAAGGCTACATATTTACATTTTTGCCCTAACATATAAAAGTGGAATACGGGGGTAAACCTGGCTTTTACTCAAATCTCACAGTTGCTCAGTCGATTCCCGGCTACTCCATCTCTGCCAGTTCCGTGCCGCTCCGCCGTGGTTCCCACCGGCGTTCGTGTTCGCCTTCTCCAACACAAGGTATTCTTGTTATTCTATTCTTAGCGTGTGTAGATAGAGTGTGTGGCTATCTTAAGCTTAATTAGTTATTGTAGCTGATTTATGTGCCAGGCCGGCTGTGCTAGCTATTCTTCTATGCCATAATCACAAACTGGATAATCAGATATGTCAATTTTCTGTATCTGTTCTGCTCTATTCGGGTTCATTTTATGAACTGTGCTGATTATTTGTGTAAAATTCCTTTTCTGATATCTGATTTATTGTACTATGCTTTTCTGGAATTTGAAGTATTGGTGTATTAATAGAGCGACTTGAAATGGCTTACTGCGCCAGTGCAAAAGCATTCACGGCATTCGTGTTCTATTTTACTTTAGGAACTAATTTACTAAAAATACAAGTAGTAGAATTGATTAATTTCGGCAGTTCTTCTCCCAATTGTTTTGTCTCCTTAAGAGCCTACCAGAGAGCTATGTGCGAAGCTAACAAGATGAAGTTTTGATGATTAACAAATGATTAGTAAGACATGCTCACTTTGTCCCAATTTATGTGATGTTTGACGTGGCATGAAGTTTAAGAAAGAAAGAATTTTGAAACTTATCGTCTAATATAAGTCATAGATATTTGGGTGGCTATAATCATCTTTTTGCGACTGACTAGAAAAGTGTGAAATGAGCATTTTAAAGTTAAATCGTTACTAAATATAGAAATATGTCATTCTTTTTGCGACTGACTAGAAAAGGAAGTGTGTCACAAAGGGAGTAACAAACATATGCATGAACCAGATATCATACATGTCTCAAATAAGAACGGGTAGTGGTTATGACAAAGAACTATTTTAGAACCAGTTCCTTAACATGTCTACTATAAGAGATGCTATCAAGAGTTCACTACAAGGAGTGATTACAAGTTACCCTGGGTATTATCTATGTTCAGATTCGATTATGGATAAGTATATTGATATGTTTATTTTTTTAAGTGACTATTTTTATTGTATTCTGAAAAATCCTCATGAAGTACATTTAAATATGGGTATATCAAGGAAAATGATGGATCCATGTAACACAGGGTATAGTTTCTCGTCACTGGGTATTTGATAAATTGAAGCCTGCTTTCAGCCTGTAACAATGGTTGTATTGGTGAGAGGTGTTGCTAATAGATATCCTTTTACAGGCTGCATGATAATAATCTTGATTATCATGCCTTAATTTTTAGCACTTCAATGATAATCTAAGTGGTTCGGAACCTTCATGACACTATACTCTTTCTTCTTTTGTTTTCAGTTTTGTGCTTTTGACTTCTGATCCATATCTTTTCTTTGTGTCTTCCTCTCCTCTCTGAAACATGGGATGTTTTATACAGCTCGCTGTGCATTATTGGCTGCATATATAGCATGTGAAGATGGTATTATCATCCATAATCCGACTTTTCTAGAATTGGGAAATGCCCGAGATAACAAACATAGCAAAAGAAACATCTGAAAATGGGACAGATTCATCTCAGGATGATACTGGCACTGTTGAGGAAATGCCTGAGGACACAATCTTATCACGACAAACGTCTGTGAACCTTATTCCTTTCATTGGTCAGAGGTTTGTATCACAGGATGCTGCATATGAATTTTACTGTAGCTTTGCAAAGCAATGCGGCTTCTCAATTAGACGTCATCGTACTCGGGGGAAGGATGGAGTTGGTAGGGGCATTACAAGAAGGGATTTTACATGCCATCGTGGTGGCTATCCACAACTGAAGCCTTCAGAAGATGGCAAGCTGCAAAGGAATCGAAAATCATCACGTTGTGGGTGCCAGGCATTCATGAGAATTGTCAAAAGAGCAGATCTTAATATTCCCGAATGGCGCATTACAGGTTTCAGCAATGTTCATAACCATGGACTTTTGAAGTCAACTGAGATGCAGCTTATTCCTGCCTACTGCACCATGTCTCCTGATGACAAGAGTCGCATTTGCATGTTTGCGAAAGCTGGGATGTCAGTTCGGCAAATGCTGAGGTTGATGGAGCTAGAGAAGGGAGTTAAGTTGGGTTGTTTACCCTTCACAGAGGTCGATGTCAGAAACTTGCTACAATCTTTTAGAAATGTGGACCAGGATAATGACCCTATTGACCTTCTCAAAATGTGCAAGGAGATGAAAGACAAAGACCTGAAATTCAAATACGACTATAAGATAGATTGTAATAACAGGTTGGAGCATATTGCCTGGTCTTATGCTTCATCAATGAGGTTGTATGAGGATTTTGGTGATGCCATAGTATTTGACACTACTCACCGCTTGGATGCCTATGATATGCTTCTTGGGATATGGATTGGAGTGGATAACCATGGGAGTCATTGTTTCTTTGGTTGTGTACTCCTTCGGGATGAAAATATGCGGTCGTTCTCCTGGGCGTTGAAGGTATGAAGCCGTGCAATCTTGTTACAGTACCATTATACTAATTGCATTTATTAAGTGTTGAATTTTCTTTAAACCCACTTAATTTTCCAGTACCCAAAATGCTTCAAGTGCTTGAAATGCCTATCATGTGCCTAACAATAGGAGTCCGCGAGAGTTCCCAGAAAATACTGATGAAGCTAGTGCAAAAAATAAGTGTTTACTCCTTGCTCTTACTTACTACTTCATATGTTAAGAAGGAAAAAAGGATTATTCATCAGTTCAGATGTTATGAAGCTACTTCGGATAACTGTATAAATTGGTGGTAGTGGAAATTATTGAACTAAATTTTGTAATTAGCGTGCAAGTATATTAACAAAGAAGTTCATCAGATCAGATTCCAAATTTGAGTTATGTTGTTTAATTCTTGAAGTACAAAAGGTCATATTTAAGTTGCCAAATACTTCTGAGGCATCAGAAATGGAGGATGAAGAGGGTTTGTTCTGCTGAACCCAAATCATAAAAAGTATGAGTATCTTGCAGGGGTAAATTAGTTGTTGCACAGGCTTTGTGCAGCTGATATATATACACAACATGTTACAAGCTTAAAAGAAGAACATATCATTTTCTTCATCGAAAAAAGAAGAATATGTTGCATGCTGCAGCTAGTTGGAAAATCTCTTGCTTAATAAATTATTATCCATTTGTTGGCTTGAGCTTTATAATTTGCTTGACTCGCCTTATCCCAATGACGATTCTTCACCTTGGCTTTGTAATCTTTCTTTGAATTTCCTCTTTTCTGTTTAATGATACAAAACTCACTACTTAAATCTTTTTACCAATCTTCCCCTCTCCTTATCATCTTTTGTTTGTACATATGTTTGTTACGGGCATAAGGTCTAGCCATCTCAGTTCCATTCTGGTATGGATAGGCTACTAGCTTAGCTGTAACAATTGCAGATATCTTTGAGATGCATCTTTCTATCCATAGCTTGCAACTCATGTGGTTCCATGCTAATATGAAATCCCTTTGTTTTGCTTTGTTTCTCTAAAATTGGTGCTAGACATTCTTGGGCTTCATGAACGGCAAGACTCCAGGAACCATTTTGACTGATCAAAACTTGTGGCTCAAAGAAGCAATTGCCACTGAAATACCAAGAGTAAAACATGCATTTTGCATTTGGAGTATAGTTTCGAGGTTTTCAGAATGGTTTTCGACACTTCTCGGATCCCAATATGATAATTGGAAGGCTGAGTTCCATCGCCTCTACAATTTACATTCGATTGAGGAATACGAAGTGGGATGGAATGAGATGGTCGAAACCTACCGGCTGGATGGAAATAAACACATTGCCAGTCTATATGCTTTGCGTTCATACTGGGCACTGCCTTTTTTGAGATCTTTCTTTTTTGCTGGAATGACGAGTACATTTCAGTTGGAGACAATAAATACTTTTATCCAGAGGTTTTTGAGTGCTCAATCTGTACTTGGTAATTTTGTGGAGCAGGTGTGAGATTCTCACTTACCTTTTGTTTCTTAGAAAGTTTAATTATCACTCGTTTGATTCTTCTGCAATTCTTTTTCTGATAACTTAACATACTGCAGGTTGTTCGGGTTGTAGATGCTAAAGATCAAGCAGGAGCAAAACATAAAGTACAGAGAAATGTTCAAAAGGTTCCCTTGAAAACAGGTTCACCAATAGAATCTCATGCTGCTACTGTTCTTACACCATATGCCTTCTCAAAACTACAAGAGGAGCTTGTTTTTGCACCACAATATGCATCACTGATGGTAGATGAAAGTTATTTCGTCGTGAGACACCATAAGGAAATGGGTGGGGGTTACAAAGTACTCTGGGTTCCGCATGATGAGTTCATTAGCTGTAGCTGCCATAACTTTGAGTTTACTGGTATTCTCTGCAGGCATGTGCTTCGTGTTCTATCAACAAACAACTGTTTTCACATTCCAGACCGATATCTGCCCATGCGCTGGCGTGAGTTTACATCCTCTTTGGCTAAGCCCACACTCTTTTCCCTACCAAGTGATCATATGGGAAAAGTTCAGTTATTGCAGTCCATGATTTCAACACTGATTAATGAATCAGTTGAAACCGAAGAACGCCTCAATGTTGTTTGTGATGAAGTTTCTACAGTTTTATCTCGCATTAAGGGGTTACCTACAGCATCCAATTCGGGTAATGCTATTGCATATGAGAGCCCATCAGACTCACTGATTCTTGCAGAGGTTGAGGATTCTGAAGGCATTGGTCAAAGCTTCACCTGCAACCCTCATGAGTGTATAAATTTGGCAAAGTTGAAAGAGAGAGGATCCAGAGATGGACTGGATTTTTACGGAAAGAGGAGACGTTTCTCCATTCCATGTTGTGGGCAGTATGGCCATGATGCAAATGATTGTCCAATTATGGAAGGTGAAGATTTGAATGGAGATAGACTTGGCTTTTTATAGCAGGAATGTTGTGAAATGGAGCTAGGCGCTTTGAGGAAGTAGGGAATATATACCATCCCTTCTGTTCATAACCGACAGTTTCTCCTCTCTTAATGCAATTTTTTTATATCTTTAAACTTTCGTGACCCAAAATCGACTCTTAATATGCTGGAACACCACTTTCTGACCAACATTCTTTTTTTGTAACAAATGAAGGTCCTTCTTTCAGGGACCAAAGAAGGAGCGTTCTTATTTCTGTTCTACCAATCTCAACTCCTAAAAGAAGAGGAAAAAAGAAGCATTTAAGCTGTAGCACTATGATTCTCATGCCTCAACGGGAAAAACAGAGAGTGAGGTTAGATGACATAATATTGATATTTAGTTGAAATCCAACTGCTGCTAGATGCATGTGATTCTTCTCTCTTTTTCTCCCCTTCATCCTGTGATAATGGCATTCTGTGTTTGTTTCGATAAATGTTCAATGGTACAAGTTGACTAATGTGCAAAAACGCAGGTCTACATTCCACTAGTTGGATATCTATTCTAAGCTTATGTAGTATAGATTACGATTTAATACTTGTATTCGGCTCAAACAACATTTACAAGACTACCTATAGGATGTGATACTAACGTTTAGACTGGCACTTGGGATGCCATAACATGATGAAAATGAAACATTCTAGTAATTTTGATCTTCATCAGCTAAGGAAACTTTGCTTAGCCTGCTGGGCAATGTCTTAAGATCATTCATGTTCCTGACTTTTCTGGCTCTTCCTCGTCGGCTGCCTGAACCAAACACAGCTCTATGTGCCAACGCTTTGCCTAAAAGCCGGTACTCAGCCCTGGAAGCTTTGCTGTGATCTTGTTGCCTTGTCTCACCATCATCACACTCCTCGTGGCAACCGCTGGTGTTGTAGGTTTCAGAAGCTCCATAAGTTGCTTTCTCAGCCGCCATTATATTAGAAAAACACCAAAGGTGGAGGAGTAGGATGGTGGTGTGAAGGAAATCAAGAAGTGGATGAACTTTTTTATAATGGGAATAAATGTTGATAAAGAGTTTGGGGTTGGGGACAAAAGACATATATGAATGGGGACGGTTAAATTGGGTCGTTGATGGTGGTATTAAAAAAGATAAAGTTGGAGGAGTTTTGAAGCAAAGTTTCATATAGCCGAAAGGTTACTTCTTACGCAAATCCTATTGCATGCATTTATTAATGTCTCTTAAGTAAGAAGGAATAATATATTACACTTACAAAAGTGCCTTCATCATAGTTTTACTGTATCTTCTTTAATAATTGGCTGCCTTCATCATCATAGTTTTACTCTATCTTCATTGGACTAATTGTCTACGTATTGTTGTCTTGGGAATATAGACCAAAGATACAAGAAGCATAGGTAGAGAGACTGAGTCGGGATTTGAAGTTTATGGTTTATGAATTTGCCATTGAAGCTATAGCTCGTTTTGTTTTATTTACTGTTTTAAATTGTTTATTCATCCATCAAATTAATAGTCGATAAATGTATATTTATCTGACTAAGCGAATATAATTATTTTTGGCCGTCCGACTAAATGCCCTGACAACAAAGTATTAGTGGGATAGCTCTTTTGGGTTACAAGAATCTCATTTTTTTCTTAATGGAGAGGATGCTTGTGCTTGACACTAAAACAATTCCTTATCTACCATCCTAAAAATTGGTATATTTCTTTACATGATGGTAATGGAACCAGGGGATTTGTTCTTTTAACTACTTTACCCTTCTTTTTCACCTTATCTAGTGCTTTTTACAACTTTCATCCTCACCACATTTTGGCCCCACTGTTAGTAGCTCATGCCCAAAAGTTTTTGTTTTTCTTTGTAAATAGCTATAATTTAGAACAATATAGCTACAATTTTCATATTTACAGAACATAACTATAGTAGTTGTATCAGGCTGGTATCAGTTAGGGGCAAAGACTATCAATGAAAGAGTTGTATTTAGGCGGCGAGTATTAGCTGTATCATACGAGTATTATCAAACCATATTGTATCAACTAAAAACATGGAAAGAATTGTATCACCATACACGTATATTATGTATTTACTACAAAATATGTAGCTACGTTCAGTAAATTTTTAAAAAATGTAGTCATGTATTATAAAGACATTTAAAGTGTTTGCAATTTTTCCATTTTAATTTGGTATGCTCATCAATGGTTTCAAATATAGTATTAATATATCCTTTTTTCTTTTTATTTTACAAACAATCATTTGAGAAAGGATTTAGGTTACATGCACTCACATTATGATGATATATCATCATCATATAAAAATGATGACATTTTGATATATCATCAATATAATGCAAATATTTTTTTACATTATCGGTGCATATCGAATTAAAAATCTTTGATAAAATGCACTTGGAAGAGTGAATTTGTTGATACATACAAAGCAGAATGAACAAAATAGTTAAGGATATTGTGAACTAAGAAAAAAAATTGTACGTCCACAGAATATATAGGAAAACGTAAATTTTTTGATCAATTGTTTACATATACAACTATCACTTAATTGTCACTTAATTTGTAGTAATACCAAATCAATGGAGGCATAATATATGTTTGAACATATGCAACTGTCACTTAACTTTAGTTAAACTATATACTTTATTTCATTATCTTGCTCAACTATGATAAGTTGCATTAATTGATTCAGTATAAACACTTTGTACGAATAAGTGATTATGGATGTTGTTCGATTTTTTATGATAGTTATTGTTTCGTATGGTTTGATTGTAGTATTATTTGGTTGTAGTTTTGTTCTGCTATTATATGTTATTTTGTTACTATTTGTTGTCTCTTGTACTTTCATTAGGACTTTTTCTAGTCTTTTTTTTTGTCTCGAGCCGATGGTCTATCAGAAACAACAACTCACCTCAGAGATAAAAGGAAAAATCTGTGTATACTCTATTTTCTTCGAACTTTCACTTTATAAGAATACACTAAATATATTATCGTTAAACATGTCCAAAAGTTTCCCCGTGTAATGTTATGGCTCGAAGGTTCTTAGAAACTTCCTAGTGAGCGAAATGAAACGATGAAATGAGTAGCCGTTGACCGTTGTGGTGCAAAACAAACACTGCGTCATTGGTGGTACAATTTCTTGTCCCCTTTTTTTTTGCTTCGTTTTAATTTTTGTGACAATTTTTTTTTAAGTCTGTCCAAACAAGAATATCCCCTTTTTATAATCACAAAATAGATTAAATTTAAAGTTCTCTTTTTACTTTTACTAAAATGATTTATAGTTAAACAAATGTCTAAAGTTTGTTTTAGATCATGAATTTTAAATGTCTTTTAAAAAAAATATTATGTCAGTCAAATGGCACCTTATAAATTGAGATAGGAGAAGTAAACACTTTTACCAAGAGGGAGAATCAAATTTTGAACTTAATGAGTTATAAATTTAGGATAGTAACATTAAGGCATGTTTGGACATGCGATATAAAATCGTGATTTGAAATTAGATTGATTTAAAGTTGAAATTTTGTTTGGACAAGCAATTTGAATTTCTTAAGTTTTTTTTAAATACATAGGTTGTGAAAACTATCAATATTTATTCAATTCTTATAAGATCTTACCAAATGATCAAACCATAGTTCATAAACAAGATATCGAAATATCATAAGGCATCGAACGAATAAATTACATGTCTCCGTGTTCCTTTTATAAATAAGTATTTGTGATTACAAACTTTCAAATACACATAATTTTATAAAGATCCACTAGTCATTAACAATAGTTACTACTAACTAGTTATTTTTTATTATAATCTTTTCACGTGGTACAAACAATATCTTCACGCCGAACATAAGTCCTTTGTAAAAAAATTGGATCTTTTAAAAAAAAAATATAAAATATAAACTTATGAATCAAGCTTTATATGTTAAAAAATTGAAATTAAGATTTGAAATCCCAACTCGTGCCTTTTAGAGAATTCGATATTTGAAATCATGATTATATATCGCATGTTCAAATGCAAGCTAAGGTTTAGTAATTGAATTCTGAATTTAATATTTATACAAGTATCAAGTTACTAAGTTCGATTGAAAACGGTACGTAACCCTCTGGCTCAGCCATGCTTGTACCAAGCTAGTAGTGACAAGAACTACTTTAAATAGCAATGCAAATTAGCTCCTGTAGCCTCAGACAAAATCTACAATGAGGGATGGAAATTTTCATCTTAACCAACAAGATGAAGAGAGTAGAGCTATGCACTACTGGTGGAGATTGGCATCAAAATTTGATGAGTGTGTAAAATTCAAGTTTGAAAAAATACAAAATTTGTCAAAAATGACACCTTTAATTAAAGTGCTTAGAGAAATGGAGAGGTTATATTTGATGTCCATTGAGAGTTTTGATGAGCTTAGACAAAAGCTAATGTCTTATAAAGTAGGAGATTTTTGGGTGCCAATTGGTGGAATTAACAAAGAGGATTTGGATATTCCACCTGTGAATACTATATTGTTGGTTGGTTTTCATAATGCTGGCAAAAGTTCACTTGTCAACCTTATGTATAGTGTTCTTGGTCAATCTGGTCTCATCCCTTTTGCTCAAACTTCCTCAGGTACCTAGTTAATTATAATGCAACATTCCATTCAACTTTCTCCGTTCTTTTTTACTTGTCCAGTGTTTATTTTTACGTCAATTATGTACGTTTCTTGTATTTGCTTTTGCTCTTTTGGTAACTCGAACTCTGAGGCTTAATGTTGAAAGTGATGGTGCTTATCATCCGAGCAACTCCCTTTTGTCAATTCTCTCTTAATTTGCTAAAGTGTACGACTAAATTAAAAATCTAGTTCTAGTATACTGAACGGGTAAAAGAGAATGGAGCGAGTAACTTATGAGGAACATTTGAGATGATATAAAAGAAACACGTTAGTCCAAAACTAGCTGGAATCCTATATTGCTTTATTTGTTTCATTGTATACGATACTCTCCCCTTTTAATTTGTTACAGAAAGAATGACATATTCTCTCATTTAAAAGTTATTTAGTGTTGTATATTTTATACTTTATGTCTTATAGTTAAGGACATGTTTTTATAGCCCATAAAATACCACAAATTATTTAATTCTTGTGATTCATAGGAAATGACACGACATTAAGGATGGAGGAACACAATGTGTTAAGATCATCACGAAGTGGATTCTGCATTTACGATACGAGGGGTTTCGATTATGATAGAGTTGATGAAGCTCTTCTAGAATTGAAAGAATGGATGGCTCCTGATGGAGTACACCATAAGAAGCTGTGTTCCAAACAAGAAGATCATGTACTTGTACCAATGTTAAATAATGAAGAATTGGAGGATGCTTCTTCTTCAATGTTCATAAAGAGAAGAGTCAATTGTGTTATGGTGGTGGCTAATGCTTATGAAATATATAAGTCTCTCAAACTTGATGATTTTAAGCCATTGGATGCATTGAAGCAACTTTATTGCTCATCTTCACTCAACAAATCTAGTGAGTTTTAATTACTAATTCTCTCTGTCGCTTCATCTTAAAACGATTCTTAGGTATTTGTGTGGTTGTAAATCATTTCATTAAGGGTAAAAGGGGAATTTTAAAGTTACATTGTTTCTAGTTATAGTAAGATGACATTCTTTTTGGAACGGATTAAAAAGGAAAGGGTGCCACATAAAATGGGACGGAGGGAATAGTAAAGTATACTTTGTATTGACAATATTTCTTGATGGCAACCATTAAAATTGGACGAAAGGAGTGAATTATAGTCAAAACCTTAAATATCAGATAAAAATGACCAGAGAGATCACAAGTTTGTCTCTAACCTAGTATCCCATAATTAGAAATTGTAGTGCCAATTGGACATTTCCTGTAAATTGTCAGTATATAAAAGTTAAACTCTGACATACATTTCGTATTGCAGATGGGAACCCCATATTGATTTTAACTCATGGAGACAAGTTATCAACTGAGGATCGAATCGATTGTCGATTGAAAATATGCAAACATCTTGGTGCCTCAGAGACTAATGGAATATATGATATAGTTTGTGTAACAGAATAAGGATTATTAGCAGTTGAATATGATCCAATTTCAGCATATTCTGTAACTGAAGCTGTTTACAGATCATTGCTTATTTCAGATAGGGCTCAACTTGTCAAGAAAACATTTAAGGATTGGGCATTATTTGCATTGTCATGTCTTATGTTCTTTATAGCCAGCATTTTTGCCTGTCTGGCCCATATTTTCAATGTTCTGGCCCAGAAACATAAAGGCAAGTTAAAATGGTGAAGAATAAGGCTATAGGCAAATATTTGTATTTTCTCCTAATGATGATGTCCTTGTTGTTGTTGGATGTTTAGATATATGTAAAGTAGGTTAATAACTATATATGTTTTCAATGACTATGGTTTGATTGTATCTCTTTAGTCATGAGCAAGGGTATGTTTGCTTTTGATAAAATTACCTATTGTTTTTAATTATGGGTGGACATTTCGGCAGTTCAGATTGATTATGAAAATTTTAATTTATTAGATTTTGGGTTTTCGGATTTAAGAATCAGAAATCAAAAAGATCAATTTTTTAAGTTCAAAGTTCAATTTGGGATTAATCGGAATGGTTATTTCAAACTTTCGGTTTTGAGTTTATAAGTCAAATTGTCTTTAATAATTTATCAGTTTTGCCTTTAATCTTTTTTTCACAAATTTCAATGTTAATTAAACTACTCCTACCAATTTGTTTGGCTTACCCGTTTTATAAGAGAACGATTCAACAGGTTCTAACTAGTTGGTGCATTTTTCACTGCACTTTATTTAATTGTTTTTTGTTGGAATTACACTCACGTGTACTTCCCATCACAACCGTCGATCGTATCATAAGAATTCAACGGGTGAGATTATTTTGAGTCAAGAGTAAACTATTTGAATGACAAGGGTATTAATGTAAAATTCGACAAAACAGGAATCTAAATTTAACTATGATGTCGTGTCCACAAAATAATAACATATCGCCGTTTTAGCCATTTCACCCTACTACTACTACTAGTTGTTATTGTGTATCTCTTTTAGCCTACAAATCTTTCTCCCGCCTTTGCAATTTAACACGTTTAAAAGTTACTCCTTTTTCTTCCCACACAAACAAGATTTTGCTGTAACATTTGTAGTCATGGAAGTAAAGGTGAGTCATCAATGAACATCTTCATAAGTTGATAGTTTTTTTTTCTGATCACTGATCTCAATTTTCTTTTGATGTTTAGAGATCAGAAGAAGCAGAGGAAATGAAATCTTGTAGTTATTGTCATACCACAACAACTCCTCTTTGGAGAAGTGGTCCATCAGGTCCCAAGGTAAAAATAAACTTAGATCATGTCCATTATTATTTCGATAGACGGTTATACAGTGTAATTTTTTTGTTGTTGTGTTTTAGTCCTTGTGTAACGCATGTGGGATCAAGTACAATAAGAAGAGGAGACAGATTTTGGGTGTGGAGAAGAAGAGTAGAGAAATTGGTAAATTGATGGGATTTGGAGGAAAATTAAGAGAAGAAGAACAAGCGGCGATACTATTGATGGCTCTTTCTTGTGGATCTGTTGGAAAATTACTATTCTAATCCTCAATTCCTACTTGCAGCACAAACCCATTGTATTTTTTACTAATTAATTGACCGTGTTTTTTCTTTTTCTTTTTCCAGTTTCAGTTGTAATTGCTAATGTAATAATGTTTAAAAATCTAGAATTTTGGTTCAAATTTTGATTTTTTGGGAATTTTGTGGTGTTATTTGGTAATTTCTGTGGAGGATCTATCAGTTCTGAATGCAGACTCCATTAATTTCTCGACTAGAGGGAAAAATTGAATTTCAAAATCCACCTGATTTAATTACTCTATCCGTTTCGAAATATTTAAATTGTTTAATTAATTTAATATAAAAAATAAAAAAAAATTGGGGGCAAGGGGGAGTATGAGAATTAAATCATCGCCAAGAAAGTTGGTACTCTACTATCAACGTCATATTTATTTATCACTGCTAAAATTATATATGAATTTTGGTTGGTGTCAATTGTGAGTTGGCAGCCGTAACAGGGTGCCAAAATTATTAAATTGGTACCTAAGCTTGCCCCTCACTGTATTTAGGACCGTTTGACCCCAAAAATATTTGAGAAAAATTTAGAAAGTGGTATTTGATCATATAATTTGGTAAATATATTTGTTAAGTATTTCAAATATTTTTAAAAAAACTAGTATTTGGGTCAAGTTCTAATATTTGAAAATTTTAAAAAATTTAAAAATTATCTCAACCTTTTATACTTTATTAAAAATACGCATTATTTATTAATTCCGATTAATATTTGTTACTATCTCCTTCGAAAAAGTTTGAGTTCTAATTTGAGTGATAAAAATTGAGAAAAAAAGAACGAATTGTGCTTAATGGGTTATAATTATAACTGAATCAATGACAAGTTTGAGTATGCGATTAATGTATTGTCTTGCCTAAATTATCATTTGTTATTGTTAATTGTTATCAATTATATTATAAGGTTATTTTTTAATTAAACATATTAATTATCAAAGGATAATATAAATGTATGGGTATGTTTAAAACTAAATATAATGAAATGAAAAGATTTAATGATAAGAGTCGAAATTCGTAATAATATTTCTAGGCAATTCTGGAAGAGAAAAGTGTAGAATTTTGACACGAATCAGAAGAGTGGGGGAGTCACTAGAAAACTCTAGCAACGTCTACAAAAGTTGACACGTTATCAAAATGCCTACAGTGCCCATAAGTGACAAGTTTTTTAGTGTTGCTTTTTATATAATCACAACAATCGAATACTGGGCAATTTTTTTTATAATTACTCTTTTTGCATATAGAGAAAAAGTTTTAAAATGCAAGCAAGATTGTCGATTTCTTCAGCTACGAAACTTCATCGACTCTTATTTGCACAATCTCAAAAATACAAATCATTTTCCTCTTCTACTGGAGGTAGTAGAACAGCTGATCCTGCCGTCCATTCTGGACCTCTTGAAGTAAGTAACTTAACTATCACTTTTGGAATGTTCATTATTATGAAAAAGTGGATTTAATCGGTTTGACATTTAGGTTCATACTATTTAAAATTTTAAATCTATAGGTTCAAAATTGAAATGATTAATTAATTAAAATGTCAAAAGTGTTATCAATAACCAAGTGTTACCTAATTTTAGAAAGGAAAATAATACAAGATAGATATAAAATTTAATTTTCTAACCTCACGAAGAGGTGCAACCAATCATCATTTCATTATATGATACTTCGATTGTGGATTCACACATTTATATTTATCAAAAAGTTTAAAAATATAAAACTACCACTACAAGAAAATGGTGAATTACATGGGGATTTTACTACACCATGGGGATTTTACTGTAGATTAGTATGAAAATTTGTAGGAAAATAAGTTTCCTGCGAATTTTCATACTAATCCCTAGGAAAATCCCCATGTAATTCACACATTTTTCGTGTAGTATATTTACTATATACAATTCAATTGTGGATTCATAAATCTATATTTAACAAAAAATTTAAAAATATAACACTATTATATACGATTTCAGGAGGAGAGCATAGATTCACGTGAATCCGGTGACTCCCTCCTGCATACACCTCTGATCTTGACCTATTTCATTACTGTTCCACCCTGATTAAGGAATGGATGCGTGGTTTGCTTATATGGAGCTAAGCTTTTAGGGGTTATATGTTTAAAATTTTGTCACGTTTAATTATTGTGGTGTCTGAAATTTGTTTGAATGAATTAAGCTACTATGGTGTATTCACAGGGAGATGACTTGGAGGAATCTGTAAAGGTAGCAGAAAATGAAAAGAAACAACCCAATATAAAGTCCGGTAACGCCAAGGATGCATTTGTTCCACCCAAATCACCGATCGGGTCATCTCAAAAGATCGAAAGCACGGGCGTAAACCAACCTATATATCCTTTGACACAACAAAAACGACAGAAATCTAGTAATGCTACCGGAAAAACTTCATTAAAAGATGTTAGTTGTGCTGGATTGGATGGTTCTCCGTGGCCCGACGAATCAAAAAGCAGGGGAGAGAAATTTGAAGATGATAGAGCGTATTTTAGTCATCATAAGCCATCTCCATTAGCGGAAATGGAAATGGCTGATACGAGGAAACCAATCACGCAGGCGACTGATGCACCTGCGGATGATGGCATTGCTCTGTACCCTGCCCCTTGGGGCGGGATGATGGTGTGGAGGCCGGAACAATTGGATACGGCTGAAGAGGCTCTTTTGAGAGCTGTGGAGATATGGAAAATGAATGCTATGAGAGGTGATCCGGATTCACCTCAAGGTAGGATTCTTAGAGAGCTTCGTGGCGAAAACTGGTGATTTATGTTTTTACAATGATTTGGTCGTGTTTTCTTTTGTAAAAACAGACATCATGTTTGTAAATGGAATTGTCATGATGTGTGTCCTAATGTTAACTTCAAGAAAAAGTTTCTGTTGATTTTGAATACAGATATACCATCCTCTAATAATACAACATACTTCTGTTGATTTTTATTTTTTTTCATTTGGTGTTTGATAATCACATTGTTTCTTAACAAGTAACAAATGTGACTTTACTTTGTATTCAGGGACTCGAAGCCAAAACTTACTAAGTTGAGAATGAATCATAACTTGGTGCAAAGTTAATATACTTTATGCATTGTCTATTTGGTGATTTGCTGACTACTCGGCTGGTGTAAAACAAATATGGCAACATAACTTGCTGGGAATTAATTTACCATCTGCTTCTTGGCAAATGATCTTATATCCCATTAAATTTGAATTAGCACTAAAAAATTCTATCTATATTGAGGGACAATACTTCCTAGACTTTGTATGAAGTAGGTCAATAAGATTCGAACCTAAAACCTAGTTGGATTATCTGATTGAGAATGAAAGAGTATTTATCACTCGTTCACATTCTTTGTGTGTTATATCAAACACTTGAAAAGGGCAATGGGCATTAATATTTTTGTCACATAGAGAGTAGTGGCTTAGAAGATAAAACTGTAGGAATGGTGCGGTCATCAATACACACCCATTATCTTCTAAGCCTCTCACTTTTTTTTAGCCTCTCACTATTATTGTCCTCTTCTTTTGTAGTTGTACCATAAACAACTCTTCTATTTCACTTCTTGTTTTTGTACACAACTCAAAAACTCATTTGCCCTGTTTCATATCTCCTCTGTTTTCATGCAAATGGCTCCCCTGCATTCTCAATTTCTAATTTTCAGCACCCTCATTTTGCTTCTCAATATCCAATTAACCCATGCCACGTCGACAACGACAGCACTTGCCAAAGAACGAATATCCTGCACAATGTGTTCCTCCTGTGACAACCCATGTCAGCCTATCTTCTCACCGCCACCACCATCATCTGACTATAATTTTCCACCACCACAATATTGCCCGGGAGGTTGCTCTCAGCAGCCTCCATCACCGCCTTATAATGGCGGAGGTGGTGGTGGTGTCAGTGATGGTGATTACTACTATCCTCCGACAGACCCTTCTGTATACCCAATCCCTCCACCTCCAAACCCCATTCTACCATATTTTCCTTTCTATTTTCACAACCCTCCTTCACCTTATACAGTTGACTCTAAATCTGTTCAGTTCAAGAACCATCCTTTTATCACTTGTCTCATTCTTGTTCTCCCCATTTTCTTGTTTCTGTAACCATAAATTTATTCCATTTTAACCAATCAGAATATGTATTTCAGGTTTAGAGACGATGTTTTTTCTTTAATAATTGTGGTGTTTGGACAAGGTTAGGTACAATTCAATTAATTTCACGGGATATCTGTTGCGTCCATCAGTAATAGGTTTAAGAAGTCAAGAAGCTAGCAGTGGACTAAACAAATTGTGCCACCAAATTTCCATGGAAAATTTAAGAATGTTTGATTTGAGGACATACTAATCTACTTTTGCAGATGTGGTATGTAGAATAATATATAGTCCGTCTTATTACATGTATTATTGTTGATAGTACTGGGTTTTTTCTTCTTGTATACATGTAATTTTCCTATCCTCTTTAACATTTCTGATTATCCTACGATGTACGTGAGTTAAATCTGTGTGCAAACAATCTGTCTAATGAATATGTTATTGTTATTGTTTGGTCTAAGTATGCGTGTGTATATATATATAGTTCCAAGTCTAACTCAATATGCCTTAGGTATCAAATATGAATTGGGCTAGCTTGTTTGTTAATTATATTGGTGGTGTAGTAAAATTTTGTTGGGACAGTGTGGAGGAGCCTCAGGCCGTTGCTTTTTCCCCTACTCAAACAACCTCAAATTTGACCGGAGGGGGTTGCTTGGATGGTAAGCAGGGGCGGAGGTTCCAAGATTGAATCTTAGGCACTACTCTTTTTTTCTGAACCCGCTTAATGGAAATCTTGGATCCGCCACTGATGGTAAGTACCCTTTATTTTTAACTTTATAGTTGTGAGTTCGAGTCACTAAGGACATTCAATTGTGAGAACTCCGAAGGAGGTGTAAAAAAAAACTCAAGCTTGACAATAGGAAGTTGATTAGATGGTAAACACTCATTTTCAATCCTTAAACTAAGTTTGAAAATATAGATAGAATTAGTTTGGTTTTTTCTTTTTGAAATATGGTTGGAAATCCTTAAAACTAAGTGTAACATGTCTTGGAATCTATCAAAATTTAACATTTTTGTTGCGCTGAGGTGTGGAAGTGTTGAGTAAGACTGGTAATGCAGGCCCAAAACTGATGAGGCCCAACTAGCTAATCCAGTCGTTTGTTTGGATGGTGTTATTCTTCATTGTATTGTATTCATATTAGTAATATTTAATTTCTTCCCTAACTACCTATTAAATAGGGAAAATTATGCAGAATAGCAAATATTTACCTTATATTAGGTATTATAGCTACAGTTTAAGAAAATATTTCAATGTATAAATATAGAATTTGTATATACTTACCATATTTGTATATTCACAAGTGAAATAGACAAACTGCAACGTCCATAGCAAACAAAACTATAGCTATAGAGTGTAATTATCGAAATTATAGTTGTAGAGCCTTATTGTGTCTATTATATCTGTTATTTCTAAGATTTTCTCTATCAAATACAACAGCATAACTAAAGTCAGTTGAACAGTGTCAATCAAACAGAGCACCAAAATGTTAAGCTTTTTCACCTCCTTTTTCTCAGCATTCTCAGACTGACTGCCATGAAATGGGAATAAGAATAAAGGGACAACTGGAATATGATTTCTATCGTTTTTCTTTCTCTTTTGTGCAAAAAATATACTCATCCCTTTTTCGATTTAACAACTAATATTTTTTCTTTAATTTGTTGGTTAGTTCCTTCAATGAATTCCCTTCTCTCTGTTTCGTTTTAGGCGTGAATTTGAATTAATCGGGACCTTAATATTGTACTTTTCAATTTTACTTTTCGCATTTAACTCAATATTTTGAATAAATCAATAATCCATTAGAACATGTTATTCTACATATAGTAACTTCCAATCAAGTCTATTATATTGTGGCAGAAGAAATAATTCATTCCTAAAAGTTCACCAAAATCATACTCCGAAAAAGAGGTTTAAAAGAACATAGAAAAACAAAGAAAATCTACTACCATCAAAGGTTGTGATGAAATGAATATGATTTGTCCACTTTTAACGAGGTGTTTGGAATACGAGTCCTAGGAATGGAAAGAATTTAGTAGGAAAAGTCTCTCCTTTTAATAGATCTTATATCATGCAAATCTAAATTAATCGAGATTCAAAATGAAGATGAAAATCCAAAAAGTTTATATCATATTTTATTAGTCACTTTTTCCTTATTCTACGATGCTCTTTTGTCACCCTTTAAAAATTGCTCTTTATTCCAACTTTCCAAGATCACCCCAAAAATATTACTCCTACAATCTATATAATCATTTGCTTTTAATGATTATGTGGTGGAAGATACTATTGGAATTATAATCTTCCCACTTTTTTCTTCTTGTGTGATTGGCAACCAATGTGTTGATAAATGATATCGAAGCTTTCGAAATATGAACATTATGAATTATCAATGATCGATCTTAAAATTCACCAAAAGTTATAATGCGATGACAAGTACTATATTTAAAGTAAGATTTTTTGCTTGAATCTGAATTAGTCGGACTATAAAAAATATATCACAAGAAACCAAAAGAACTTAAAAGAAAATAAAACCAATTAGATGCTTCATTTTATTATAGAATAGATGAGTACATTAGTATCCAACAATAAGTAAATTTAAGTTAAATATCATAAATGATATAAAAACTAAGCATGTGACTCTTGTATTACACTTGAGCCACTTTATTGAATTCCACTACCTAAAGTGCAAAAGAAGGCTATTCCTACTTTCCCTTATAGAAGCATATGAGATGTCCTTCGAATCCACATTAATTCTTTGTTTTTGGCAATTTGGTACACCATCTTTTTTTATCCACCACTTCTTGCCCCCTCAATTTCTTCTTGCTAGATCTCTTCACATTGTCTAAACATGAAACTTACATATATTTATTTATAAGTAAACAAACATTAAATGTTATACATATCACTATGAATTTTTTCCGCTTATGTTGAGTATACGAACAAAGTCTGATGCTAAAAATCAATAAGAATTAATCATAGGAGTACAACAAGACGTTTTAAGAACAATTATGCAGACTTGACCTAAAATGAACGATCTAACACTACATTAGCCCGAAAGTTTTAAAAATACATGCAATGGCAATAATAAGACAAGTAACGAAAGGTTGATTTTTGTATCGAGTGGATTTATTAGAGTAAGCTGAAGGTGGCGAAAAATAAGGATATATGGAATAAGGTGGTGAACGAGGTTGTAGAGAGCAATCTTCCGGGCATGAACGTCGTGCCGGTGGTGGAGGTGGTGGTGGACAATAATTGACTGGTGCTGGAGGAGGCGGTGACGGTGGTGGTGGTGGTGATGGTGGAGGAGGGCATAAAACCGGAGGCGACGGTGATGGTGGTGGTGGTGGAGGGAAAATAGGTTGACACGGATTTTCACAAGTGGTGCACATTTCACAAGCGATTTGGTCTTTGGAAATTGCTGTGATTGTTGACATGGCTTCAATAATTTGGACATTGTTTAGTGAAAGGGAGAAAAAAAGAAGAAATTTGAAGGTGAGGAAAATTTGGAATTGTGAATTTGGAGGAGCAAACATTTTGAGAAGTTGTAGTTGAAATGTAACAAATACAATAAGTTGATGGAAAAAGTAGAGGATATATATGAAGACAATTATGTGTGGGGTTGATGGACTAGTGCATGTTATTGAAGACCGCACTATTTCTAGTGTTGCATCTTCTACGCTACCAATTTTATGTGACAAATAACTAGTTACCGTGAAATTCTGGCTCCGTCACTGCACAGGAGATGTAAATTGCACTAGGCAAGTCTCATGCGACGAGTTCATAGTTGAGTGGCAGACAGAAAATGTAAATCTCTCATTTTAAGAGGGCTTATTTATAAATATCTTTTATAACACATGATAACTTAGGGGAATCTAAAATTTGAAACTTATGAATTCTTAATTTTTCTTAATGAGATGATTTATAGACACATAAATATCTATAACTTATTTTAGATTCAAAACATTTAAAAGATGATTTACGTACATTACATGAATTAGGACGGAGGGAATATAATATAGGGTAAATTAAAGTAGGCAGTTTGCTTGCGCTGGGACTTGCAACTTTTAACATATAATTAAGTAGTGAAGGTACATATATATATATAATTTTTGTGGAATTTCCAGCAGGCACGGCGCTCTTGGGGGGCACTCAATTTGTAAATCACCGTCCTAGTTTCAAATGTAATTTGAGTTTTTAGTCTTTCTACTATTATCAGTTCTCAGAAAATTGAGGAAGTTTCTCAATATTTCAGTGAGAATCTGTTTTCTATCATGCGATTTTCCAGTGAAGTAGTTTGGCAGAGAAAATGGGTACAAAATCATATTTTATAACACTAATTTCTCATTGATTCACGGTAAGAAAAACCTTTATTTTCAATAGTATACCGATTATAATAAATTAATTTAATATAATTTTCTTATAAATAAAAATTATCAAATCGATTGTATGAGGTTTACCCCTATTTGGAGCCCCTTCAGCATTCGTGTTTATCATGACAAAAAGTAGTAATTTATGTTTAAATTTGTGAAATAAAAGTTGTGATTGTAAAATTGTAGTAATGAAAATGTTGGGAATCCCTTTATGGAATCGATTTTATCATCTCAAAAGATGCTTTATACTATACAGGTTGGCATGAAAGTTGACCCATTGGGATTCTTTCAACATTTTTATTTCTCCATTTTTAATTTGACAAATTCAAAAATAATAAATAAAAAAAAAAAATTAATATATCACCCTTATTAATTATAAGTCATCTAATAACAAAAATAAAATAAACATAAAATAATAAATTATTGATTAATTTTATAAATTAAACAAATATTATTGAACATACCAGAATAATATAATTTGCATACTTTGGAGTACCAAGAACTCAAAAGAAAAGAATATTAGTACAAGTGAGAATTGAAAGGATTTCATGGTATATTGTCGGCAGGGAACATGCACAAAAAAAGGGCAGAGTAGATGTGTGTATCCAAATGACAAATGTATGAAGAGGTGTATCAATATGGGATAGCAGATAACAAAACACCATGTGTGTATTTTCCTTTCTTTTTTTTTAATAAAGATGTAATCGAATTACTCACTTAATTTTTTATTTTGATGATTGATAAAGTATATCGAACCAACTATATATATCGTACTTAATCGGATCATGAAGCAAGCAAATAAACAATATAGGAACTTAGTGAAAGTTAAGGGTGATTGATAAAGTATATCAAACCAATTATATATCGTACTTAATCGGATCATGAAGCAAGAGAATAAACAATATAGGAACTTAGTGAAAGTTAAGGGTAACTTCAAGAGGGACACAATAACTTATGACTGTCTGGATAGACTTATGACTTATAAGTCAAAAGTCACAATTTAAAATTTTTAACTTGTTAACAGAATGAAATACGAATCTTCAATTATTTATTTAACCCGAAAAAGGCTGCTGATATAGTATAGCAAGAGTATTCCATAAGAGAGAACAAAGATTGAATCTCACATGATCCTTTCGCAGTTGGCTAAGTTTGGTGTAGTGAGTACACTATCCCAAAAAGGGATGCTAGGGGGTGTTCATCACTTGGTCCCTTTCTTAGTCCAATTCGTCGTACAGGAGTTGCCTAGTGCAGTTACATTTCTTATGTAATTTAAAAGTTATTGCACATGAATAATTTACACAATACGTATTTAAAGGATAGTAATTATGGATTTCTCTCGAAATTTCCAAAAAAAAATCTTTCATATTTGCACTCGTACTTCTTCACATCAATATTTTTCAAAAAAATATCAATATTATTTGCATAATAATAGAAGAAATATGATGAAATGTAGAAATTGTTCATTTTTCAATCACATTCAGTTGGGCCATCAATTGTCAACGAGCGACTACATGTATATGCAAGGTTCATGGCCCAAATTCATGAACCCCATATAATTGATGAAATAATTAAGAAAAACTATCCATCTAGACATACTTCACTATCATATATACATATTTTACCTCTACTTTAAAAATATTATACGTATAGAATATCACTTTTTAATAAATATACCATATATTTTAAAAAGTAAAATCAGATACACAATCCGTTTAAAAATGATAGTGAATAATTATCTTAAAATTACATCTCCTTAATTAGTGGGACATTAATAATTCAAATTAATTTCTTTATTTTCAATTTCTTAATTAGTGGGACATTAATAATAATTCAAATTACATCTCCTTAACCTGTTTCTCTCCCAATTCACAAAACAAGTTTGTATCTCATTTCCACTCCTCCACGTATCTCACCATTATCCTTTCTTCCTTAACCATTTCAATACACCTTTTGCATGTAGGAGATTCATATCCATCTCTACATAACCAGCATTAGTTAAAGTGGCAAAGTAAGATTTTATTTAGTTATTCCTATTGTATATTTGTTTTCAACCGTATCATGTATCTGAATCAATGCTTTAAATTTTTTTAGCTGATTGATTTTAAGGTTTATACATTGTTTGAGTTTGTTATTTCTCCATTCCATTTTAATGGCTCATAATTCAAAAAATAGTATGAATCTTGTTAAAGGATTTGTTAATGAACAATAAATATTTGAGATACATATTATTTATACGAGATACACACTATAAAATCTGTAGACATTTTTCTCATGTATATGTACTACATTATTTTCAGGGATAACTGTTTAACAAAATATACACAAAATTCATTACTCTTAAACATGAGGTCGTTTAGTTGTGCGAGATACACTATAAAATTATGGCACGTTTATTTTCATGTATCTACTCAACATTATTATATTAGATACACGCATAATAAGATACACATGATTTAAACTTCATTACTTTTAAATATTAGATCGTTATTTTAAATAATGTGGTACAAATTATTACTTCGAGATACATATTATTAGTCCGAGATATAATTGATGTATCTGGCTCAAACACAATTTCACCATTAATGCTACATCCAAAATTGTGATCTTTTGTTGTTATGCACAATGGATACAACCTGCAATTTGTTTGACGTCTTTTCAATTCCATAAAAAACCTCATGCACATCTCGTTTCGAATTTCCATTGGAGTTAGATTGCCTTCCATCATGTATATGATCTCCATTTTTTTCCGAGTACAATCAATTCCTAATTGTTTTGAAATACCATCCACTAGATCGTTGTAGTTTGCATTATCTCTCAAAAGTATTCCATCAATTCTATAATTTTCATATTCGATTTCAGAGACTCATGAACCGGAATGCCTCAACAATATTGTGATATTCGCCATTTGCAAAAGAAATCTCAAAAAATTTAAGATTCAAAAAAATGATTTGATGAAGTTCAACCTTTCAGATTAATAATTTTGATGATATCAGTTGATAAGATGGATCCACTGATTACGTCATGGTTATTAATTTTCCATAACTTACTCCCGTAATTAAGGGAAAAATTAATTCAAATTAATTAAAAATACTTATCACATCCTTTAAAACATGTATCCCGTAATAGAGTCATGTATCTTACGGTTTCCTAAACATGTATCTTATGAACAAAAAATGGTATAAAGAGTAATATTAAAAACTAACGGAATTCCTAGTAATTAGGATCTAAAGTAATGGAGTTTATATAGTTTACCCATCAATTAATACTAGAGTATGCTTATTATCTTGAACAAGAAGGTATATATTACACTACAATTTTTGTATTAGAAGAGAGATTTTAAGAAAAAAAAATCTATTCACTTTATTAACAATCGAACTACATCTGATATATCATAAGAAATTTGCTTTGTGAAAAATATTTGTTTGCACTCAACTTACACACCAAGATTAATCAGATTATAATGATTAAATAATAAATGACTTGAGGATGTCAATCAGATGTTTGGCTAAACTTCTAGGGAAAAAATATGCTTTTAGTAAAAGTTTTTTTTTTGGTAGAGTTTATAGTCTTTTTTCTAGAAGCTTTATTGAAATTTCGATAAAGCATAAATTATTAGCCAAATCTCTTTTCAAATCGATTGATCAAATGTGAATTATTACTCAATTGGTCGCATATTAGATGGATACGTTTTATTTTATACATTGAGAAATTATTAATAGATTGATTAGCTTTACTATTTTATTCTTTATTCATATCAATGCACATAAAAATACGTTGAAAAAAATATACATAGAATATAAGAATAGCTAGTTTTGAGAATGGTTCATATTCCAAAGGCCATATTTATTCTAGGGATAAAACGGAAAAAAATTAATTAATTATATCCTTATTTAGTAATTGATCAAGTAATATAGAATAACTATTTTTAGTAAGATATTCATCTAATATGGGACGGAGAGTGTATTTTTCAAAAAAAAAATATTTTTAAAAATACTTTTGATAAAAAATATTTTCAAAATATACAAAATTTGAGATATAAAATTTTATGTACAAATACGTACCAAATTATCTAGTCCCCGTCTCATAATAGTTGATCATCATGTTAATATAATTGTCTCATATTAGTTGTCCACCTTATTACATCAAGATAATATTAACTAATTTTTTTTCCTACATTACCCTTACAATTAATTCTTTTTTAAAGTGTTTACGATTATTTGTAAAATTCTCAAGAAGTTTTTTAAGAGGTGAATTAGTAAAGTTATTTTTTTATTTATGATTTCTTAATATGTACAATGTAAAAAGAAAAATGATCTACTAATTAATATAAAGCGGAGGGAAATATTTATTTTAGGTAAACATGAATGAGAGGGAAGTTTTTTCCTAATACGACACTAAACTATTTATGATGCCCCCATTAAATTTAAAGTTACAATTAATGTTCTTTTTCTTCTTCACGAAAGGGATAACGGTATAAATATATAAATAAAGATAATGTTACATACGTCGCTATATATATAGTCATACCAATGCTACAAATTTCAGTATAAAATTAGTTTAACATTACATCATCCATTTCCAAATCAATCAACAGTGCCTACTCAATTATTATCACTTCAATTTGGAATTATTGGTATATACTATATAGTTTATAAATTAAGAAAGATAGGGACCATACATTATAGCAGCTAGCCAAGTTAGGTTTTGCTACTCCTTCTCCCCTTTCAGTTATTTAGCAGTAATCCCTCTTACATATTTGTCATTATTAATTTTACGGAAGTCGAGATATGCATATTTTTATTATATTGATATGAAAAAAATATAATTTATATTAATTTTAATTTTGATCCGGCATGAATGAAAAGGTGTGTCTGCTTTTTGAAATTTCGTATGATAAAAAGATACCATCAAAATTTAAAGATAAGTTTTACGAAGTGCATTAGATCGATTTTAATTTATCGTATGAAACAGAATGTTGGTCAGTCAAAATATTTCATGTTCAGAAAAAACAAGTTGCGCATAATAATATTGGTGTTCCATAGCTATATCGAAGTCCAATTAAATTTAAATTCGGACAAGAAAATCCATATTAGAAGTAAATTCCTCCCTAATAAAAATGATTTCGAGAAGTAAAAGTTGAGATGTGTTATTAAAAACGAAAGAATACTTAGCACGATCATCATTATTAGGTACTTAAAAGGAGTAGTTTTGCGTCAACCATGAGTCACAAGGTATTAATATCCCGAGTGAAATACAGGTAAAGTTGTAACAGATATTAAATACACTCATCTCTCTCTCTCACCAATTTCCATTATTTCTTTATACTCACATTCAAAGCTAATTGCATTCCATCCTCCAAATTCCAACCTATATTTCTCTCTTTCTATCATTCTCCTTTAATGTAAATTACCATTTCTCAGCTCGATCCGATCCGATCCCTTTTTCACAAACAGACAAAAAAATGGAGGGGGTATCAACCCGGGTATACAGAGGATTAAAGGGTTACTGGAGAAGAAGAGGTTATCAGAAGTTGAATCGGAACAACCGGGTCGACTTATCAACAGAAGGTTCGACCCGAAAACGAATGTTCTGGAAGATAAAGTTAACCCCCAAATTGAAGCTGAAAATCAATTTTAAACGATTCTCACTGAAGAAGCTTCTTATTGGGCTGCGTGATGCTTATGTGAACGCGATGCTGAGGATTGCGAATACTCGGGGATTCGGCGGCGATTACGGCGGCGGAATCGACGGATTTGGGATGCGGCGGGTTAAAGAGTACGATGAGAAAGTGATGGTGGAGATCTATAAGTCTATGATAATTGCTCAGGGAAAATTAGGTCCTCGTGATGGTGCTGTTGCTACTGCTAAAATTGGACCTGAGATTAATGTAAACGGTAATTAATTAATCATGAGATTTAATACTAGTAATTAACATTCAGTATTCATCTTCTTCCTTTTGAGCTTCTGTTACTTAATTTTAAGAAATGATGGCGAATCTTGCAGACCGGAAAAAATGTGTTGTAAATTGTAACGCTACGTTGCTTCAAATGATTTTGTCAGCTCTTCGATTAATTTTTACTATGAGATTTACCACCTACCATCGTAAACAAATTTATACGTAGCTCGATTAATTTTTACTATGAGATTTACCACCTACCATCGTAAACATGTTTATGTACTCCCTCCATTTCATTTTACGTATTTGTTTCAGTAAAATGAAAGTTTTTCTCATACTATTCTTCCTACTCCTGTTAAAATGACAATAGTCAATTAAAGCTTTCAAGATATTATTGATAAAATTATTTTAATTAAATATTTTTTAAAGTCAATCAGAATCAAATAAATAATATTCTGAATTTAGTCGGGTTTCAATATCGAATGAAACAAAAAAAAAAAAACACAACTAAGATCCATCTATCTATCCATCTCTGGCATGATTATTTGTCAAATCCGTTAAATTAATCCATGTACAACTTCTATTCTAGTTCTACCATATTATTGATCACGAAGATTGAGTTTAATTAAGCACTTAGCACGACGGTGTAAAATAAGCTAACATAATAAGAATATTTAAACATTACTTATTGATATTCTACAATGAAAGAATATTTTTACGCAAAAAGAGTAGTCATTGAAATCAAAGAGTAAATAAGAATAACTTGCTCAAATATGACAAGTAAAATAATCCAAAAGTAATACATATATAAGTTATTTTCTTTATCTCAATTATCTATCATGATTAATTATTTTCAGTGGCGGAATCAAAAATTTCATAAAGGATGTCCAAAAATAGCACAACAAATATTCTTTTCAAAAAGTAGAACAAGTGAGATTTGAACACACGAGTTCTATCTCATTTCAATTATCTAAAATCATTTGTTGAGTTAAGAATTTTCAAAATATGTTATTTAATCATTTCGTATATCATTTTACTTGTATATACGATATTTTATTTCGACGAAGGGTGTCCAATTGGACACCTTGACCACTATGTAGCTACGCCACTTATTATTTCTTCTCATTTTATTCTTAGTAAGTTATTGTTCTTTAAGTCTATAAACATCTTAATTATAAGTGAGTCTTATAACAACAACAATGACATATCAAATAATAGTTTCACAAGTAATTAAATATGAAAAAAAAAAATGTGTGTGTAATTTTGTTCTTATCTTAAAAAGATAAAGGAGTTATTTTTTATATCTCTCAGATAAAACAATATGAAAGAAAATATTATTCAAATCCTAATAAAATTAAAAAATTATTTTTAAAGACGTATAAAAGAGAGAAAAGATGAGAAGCGTACCATAAAAATTTGGCAAAATGTAGGGAATAATTAATGATGCGCCGCTGCTTTAGGTAAAGCTATTGATTACTAATTGGTGGTAGAATTAATGGGATTAAAGCATTATATAAGTGGATCAACCATCCTTATCAACAACAATAGGGAAGACATCGAATAATAAAATTCAATCTAGTGGGGAAAAAAAAATTGTGTCTAAATTAAAAGACAAAGCAAACTTGCTTCTAACATTCCATTTGAGAATGATGGAAAGCAATAATACAAAATACATCATTGTCTAAGTTGACAAATTGGTAGTTCATAATGTTGGTTGGTGAGGATAAGGGAATGAACTTGATAATATTAGTTCAAAAGGAAAAACAAATTATAGCTTCATAAAAAAAACACTAATTTATTTTGATAGTTTAAAGCCTACGAAATAAGTGTTAGCTTAACCTTTCTACATCTAAGATAAAGGTAAAGTCTGTGAAATATTGTTATTGTAAAATCGAGTAATTTTACTTAAAAACAAGAGTCACAAGTTAAAGTTGACCAAAGAATTGTTAGAAGAAAAATAATTAAGAAGAGCCTATGGTTTCATTAAAGACAAAATCCTCAAATGAATATCTTTATGCACCGCGTACATGTAACAAGGTCAAACGATGAATCTAATATGATATATCGAGTATATCTCAATTTTTACCGAAAATTAAACATGTTTTAGAAACTGAGAATAAAATAGAACAATATAAAATAAGAAATGTAGAGAGAAAGTGATGAAATTTTCTCATATCACATCTTATATGTCTCTATTTATACTATTACGATTAAGATATAGCAGAATCTTTTCAATATTTGTACTCTTATTTTTTTATCTTTCTAGGAGCATGAGTTATAGTTTTTTTTTTAGAATTATCTAATGTAAAGTAACTTCAAAAAAGAAAAATATTTAAAAAAAAAAAAAACTTCAAAAATAGAATCTAAAAAAGTTGTTTTGAAGATTGGATACCAATTTATTGGTCACCAGAATCCGATTCTATAATGGGCCTTAAATTAGCCTATTGTGCACTTTTCTCATTTCTTCTGTTCCTTCCCTATATATTCGTTGTGGGCTGACTTCCTTCTAAAGTATAAGAGTATACAAAGCCTAAAATGTTTTATGTTAGTTTAGGGTAACTTACGGAATTTTCAGAAGTTAATTAGTTAGATTCATGTTAGTTTGTAATATTACAAGTCTTACCAGAATTTGGACTTCGAATACATGTATCTGGCGAATCCAGATACACGTATTCTAGGATATATATAGAATCAAAGTTAGGTGTAATTTATTCTAGATACACTGTATCCAAGTGGATTTGCATGTATCTGACTCTCTCGTTTGTTCTCTCTTTTCTCGCTCACCTCTCTCCTTGTATCTAGAATCCCAAATACATGTATTTAGTGTGATTCACATGTTTCTGGGGATCACGCTCGCCTCTCTCCCTAATTTAGTATATCTAATATAAAAAATACATGTATTTAGGTGTATATGACTTGAAATTTGGTATGAAATTATTAATTAGTGAAACAATATGTAATTATATTGAACTATAGGAAAAATTAGTAATCATATAAATATTTGTCAATTAGGTAGTTTTTCCTTTATAATTAGTGTCTGTTTGAATTAACTTATTTTTAGATGTTTTTGGCTTTTAAGTAGTTTTTTTATTGTTAGAGGTGTTTGGAAAGGTTATAAAATACTTTTAAACATCCTTTTTTTTTAAAATAAAAAATAGGGTACCATCTATTTATGACTTTTAACGTTTGAATTATAAATTATTTTTTATAAGCCCATCCAAACGTACCCTTAGTTTAAGGATATGGATCAACTTACGGACAATGTGCACAATTTTGGAAATCACCGGCTAAGTTATAGTTAAAGCAACAATGCTATTAAAATTGACGAAGGTTTTATTCTCTTACATAATTTGACCCAATATATAAAATTTAATTGAGAGAAAAATGAAGAAGAAACAGAATTTCATGCATATGAGCTTTTTTTAAACCTGAACTAAACAGAATAGCATTTTATTTGAAGAAGAAGAAGCAGCACAAATGAAACAGAATAGCATTTTATTTGAAATTCTAAACATGAAGATAGTTGAGAAGTTTTTCAAATTCAGATTTCATCTTCAAGTTTAATTTGAAATTTTCACGGTCAAAATTAATTTTCTAATAAAGTAAAAATTATTTCGAATTACTCTGCGCTGATAAATTTACTAGTTTCTATATAAATTGAAATTTACTTTTCATCAATTATTCCAACAACTCAAAAACACCAAAAAAAAAAAAAAAAATGTATCCTCTGTTTTGACATATCAAAGAGAAGCACTCAATGCTGCCCCAACCCACATAGCATTGCAGTAGATAACAATTTCTACCACAAATTCACATTTTAGGTTGTACTATAGTCCAGTGACCATCCAATTTTGATCAAATTTATCTACTTAACAACCAACAACAATATCAATGGTGTACTTCCAAGTTCCATCTCAAATTCGTCGATGCTTATCATTTTCTAAGTTTAAGGGTTCAATATCTAAAAACTTTAAAACTTCTCCAAGTTCTCAATTTGTACAGTAACTTCATAGACGATTACTGTTGCAGCTTGAAAATTCATTTTCCACAAATAAGCTCCATTTTGAGTGAATCTTGTAGCAAAAGATCCATTATGTATTAAGGAGTCTAAATTTAAAATTTTAGGTGATTTCGTGTAATTTTTGAGGTGGTTTTTGATGAATTTTGTGTTTGGATTCAAGAGAGAATTACGAGTTCAGTTTTTTAAATAATATAGCATATGAGTGAATAAATGCATCTTATAATTTTGTATAATATTATATATTGATCGTATAATATTGTATATCAAGTTTTTTAAATGTTTTTTATAAAAATAGTTTTGTATATTATTGTATACTAGATGTAAAATATTTTGTACATCTTGTGTTTTTGACTACAGATTTGTAATGTAAGGTTTTTGATTTTTTAAAAATTATCCCCAAGTTATATTTATAGTGCTAAGAATTTGTAAGTCTATGAATAACTTCAGACATGTAAGTTTTAAAGTTTTATATGGCTAAATTTAGCTAGTTATTTTTACTTAAACTTTAATCACGCGATCTTAGATTTTATGAAATCTAACTTTAATATTGTATGTCCAAGTTATTTCAAAGTGCGTAGATATGCCATAAAAATATTTAAAATGAGTACAAATTAAAAAACAATGTCTAAATAAGATATCCCATAAAAAATATAATGTATTTAACAACTTTAATTTTAAAAATATAAAAGTAAAATTATGGAAGGCCTTCCCATCAAAATTCACTGATCTTTTTGACATCTTTCAACCTCATTTCTTGTTATTTAGAAGTGGTACATAAAATGATAATATAAGACATATATTTGCTATGTAAAATTCCAAAATAGCGAAAGTTTGAATTTTACCTATCTTGCTTTGTTCTTGCTCGCGTATAAGCTATTTCAATTTGCTTTATATTAGTGTATTAGTTCACTCTATATTTGTTCAATTTGATCATCACGAAACGATACAGAATTAATCAATATACTATATCTCGAAATTTTCTTTAAAGTAAACTATAGTTACGTTTGATATTTTATCAAACTATCGCTAAAGGCCACTCAAATTTGGGTTCCCCAATTTGGCTAGCAATCGGCAGCCGTCCCAACATGTAACAAAAATATGTGAAGTATACAACGCTTGTTACATTCTAACCAAGGTAGATTTAATTATCTTTTTTCACAATTATGAAAATTTATATAACTACAAATATAATGTCCAATATATTTCCATAAAATAACTAATATTGCAAGGCAAAATTTTCTTTTATAAGTTCCAAACACTAACCCTCATGTTTAGTAAAAATCAAGTCGTTATCATATTTTGGCCAAATGAAAAGAATAATTTCCAAATTGGGGTCATTTTCACCAACTAAAGTATTGAGTATAAATGCAAAATTATACTAATAATAAATAAATATCAGCATGAGTTATGATGCAGCGGTGAGACTGCTTCACCCTTAATCAAATGTCTCAAATTCGAGCCCTGGGTATGAAAAAAATCTTTTCTGGGAGCGTCACCCCCGAATGAGCCCTACAATGCACGATCTGAATTCAGTTGGAGCTCCAATATGGGCTCCAAACACCGGATGGAAAACCAAAAAATAAAAATAAATAAATAACTCTTGTTTAAAAGTCGTTTTCATTAGTGTTTATGTATCAACCGAAAAGAAAAAATCTACCAACAAGATCTTTACAAAAAGATAATGTATTTCCAACGTTTGTAAAGGAAATGGCAACCAATTATTGGTTCTCTACTATTTAACTTTTAGCTACAAAATTGGGTCTTTTCACAAGTCTCCCTCCTTCCGTCCTCCGTCCACAGTATTTGGCCATTTATGCTAAAATGTTTTTCACATTTATTCATATCGAAAAGTTCTACGTTAGGGGTTAAACGTTTCTTAATAACAATGACTATGTATCTAAAGGAATTCAAACTCGAGACTTCTAGTTAAGAAATAAAGAAAATACTTACCACTCCATTACAATCTTTGGTAGTCACTTGCTAGGTTGATTAATGATGAAGACTATATTTGTCTAAAAGGAAATCTCAAATTAATTTCATCAACAATTATTCTCAAAAAAGCTTATAATTTATCTCTCGTTTGATCATAGATCTACGAAGTCGAACTTTAAAATTTGAGTTTCTAATGTTGTGATTTATGAAATTTGAAAAATTATGTTTGGACATATATTTTACTTGAAAAAGAAATTAAAGCTTTACGAGTGAAAATTCCAAACATTGAAAATTTTTAAAGCAAATTTCGTGGCCAAACAAATTTAATTTTTTTTATGTCTTCGAATCATTTGAAATAGAAGTTATATATTTTTAAAAGATACATATGAAATATTTTAAATTACATTAACTAAATATAGCAAAAAATGATTTAAGAGAAATTAAGTATCATTTAGTGTTATAGCTAAGCGTTTTGGAGGGGTTTAATTGAATTTTCTTTATGTGAAGTTATCGTTAAATCAAGTAAAAAAATAATAAAAGCATGTAATATTTGAGTAGCGGAAGAGTTAGTGTGTGACTGTGTACTAGTAAAAGTGGCTAAAAGATTGCGTTAGATTGTAAATCTTAAATATATCGTTCTTGTATTTTTCTAAATTTTCTTATTATAATTACTGATTTTGTTGGTGATATTGTTAATACGATACGTACTAATGATAGAAATCCCTATGGACCTAAGTAACAAACTAGGAATTAGGATATGATTAATGATTTACCAAAATCTTTGATTCATTTCAATTTTTATTAGCTTATAAAGACACGAATAAGAGGCGGAGTTGGAATTTAAAATTTATAAATTTGAAATTCAAACGCATTTAAAAATTAATGGGTTCTAAAAAGTTATTTAATTGTTCATTAGAGTTGTGCAGAAATTAATTATGTAAAATTTATATCATCTTTCGTAAGCTTCTGAAAGGTTATTTTTCTTTTTCAACAAGTGCTTATTTTTTCTTTTTCTTTATTTAAAAGAAGGTGTTTTGTCAAACTTTTGACAAAATACTTATTAAAACAAATTATTTCTCACCAATTTTACTTTTTTTTGAAAATCATTTTCGCAAAAAATACAATTCAAAAGAAGTTGGTTTGTAGAAGCTTGGCTAAACGTGTTGCAGAGTTCAATCATTCACGTATTAGTTAGTATTTGATATTATATCATGTATTGATGACGCATAGCTTCTCTTATAACTCATACATATATTAGTTATGTGGGATTGTAAACCGATAACCAAACATGATAGTATACTAAATTTCATACATAACAACTAAAATTCTAGCATACATGAAGCTAGTTGTGTTAATTTCAATACATGAACAATTCACTTTCTAATCAACAACCAAAAGACCTCTAAACTAATAATTTATATATATTCAATAAACTTTAAATATCAATATAAACTCTAATTAAAATTACTAAATTCGATCGAGTCATCAATCGAGGGCTAGGTCAGCTCCGACAGAAGTTTCCAGATGTAAAGGGTAAAAAAGGTCCGACAAAATAGAGTGGCTAATAGGTTCTCTAATTGAAGCATGAAAAAGACCCCTAATGACACTTTTATAATTTATTTAATTAATTAATTAAGCTTTGATTCATAATCATGTATTCTTCTTCTTCCATCTGGTCATATATTGATGTCCACTAATATACACAGAATATATAGTACTGCGACACCAAAGACAATGACTACTCAACGGCTATATAATACATCATTTCTTGTCTTTTCCTCTTTGCTCTATTAGCATAACAATAACATTGATAATAAAATGAATATTTTAACTAAATCTTTTAAATAGAGTTGTTTTTGTCGTGACAGGGTAGAACTAAAATGAACTAAAAATGATATTGAAAGCGAGAGTCTATCAAGAATTACTCGATATAGAGAGACTATTTCTGAATACTAAACATAAAATAATTTTTTTGTAAGTTTGATGCCATAACACACAAAATAGGAATAATTAATTGTTGTATTTTGTCTATTAAATATTGGAAATAAGTCAATGGTTATATTATAGTAGAAGAGTGGTAGCTAGAACTACTAATGCCAATTATGCCAACGGCTAAGTACGGTAAGAAGGGGACATATCAATTGTCTAATACTGAAATCCAACAGCAGATTCAATGCTCTGACTTACATTGCTAATAATGGTAATTCACTATCTCATTCTTCTTCTTTATTTTATTTTTTTAAGACAAGGAAAATCCGCAGTCAGGATAAAACCCCCCGCTGCAAACCACATATGAGAGGTAATCCGCACTAGGCAAGCCCGATGCTGACAGAGGGTTTCGAACTTGAGACCTCCAACTTGGAAGTCCCAAGCGCAAACCACTGGGCCACCCCGAAGGGTTATGCATTTTTAAATTATAAATCAAATATCATATTAATTTTATATATAAATATGTATCTCCTAACTAGATAGTAAATATTATATTCGTTATACAAAATTTAATATCCGCATGACCTTATTCCTAAGGGTGTGGTCTATAGGGAAATTCTAAAAATTGAGAGTGTCATAACGATGCAAACCACCTCCTTAGCCTCCATTCTCACCACTTTAAACCATGTCTCAATCTCACCTTTACCGTTCGACTTTCATAGGATTTGTTTAAATAAATTATATATAAATATTTATTATATATTTTTGACTTACCTACCAACCAGAAAAAAGAAAACTTACAAATTTTCCTGAAAAATAATTTACGAAAATATTATTTTCATCAAAATATTTTCTTTCCTACGGAATACACGCCCTATGTGCAGTTACATTTTATGATATTGTTATTGGATCACTCCAAGTCCAGTTACATTTTATAATATTGTAAGTGGATCAGATAAAAAGTAACACTTCTGGTAAGTAACGTCTTTTTTTACTTCATCTTACGTGAAAAATAAGTTATGGTACTAATGCCATTCAACAACAACTAATGACAGTATTTATACCATTTACGTTTACCTCGAATAGGAAACCCTAGAACTTACCAGAATTTTTTAAGGTGGAGTAGGGCAGGGCGGGATCAATAGCGTATGCAGGATTTTTTGAAAAATGTCACTATTTAAATTAAAAATAATAAATAAAAGTTTCCTATCTTTCCGAGTTTAACTTCGCAAAGGAAGAGGTTGCCCTAGTTCTTGTTTACTATGGACAGGTTAATACGACACTATATATATATTTTTTAAAAATAAAATATAAATAAAATACAACTCACTCTACTATACCTTTTCTAAAAAGATTTTTTTTTTTAAAAAAAAAAATCTATGAAAAAATTCCATGAGTTTTTTTTTTCTCAATAAAAATGTGTTCAAAATAACTTTTTAAAAATAATAATGTCAAATATTTTTTATATAGAACACCAAATGATCCCTTAAAACTTATTATTCATTAAGTTACATAAATTATTCTTAACTAATTTTTTTGGCGAGAAAGAAGGCGAAAGAAAAAAGAACATAAAAAACAAGCAATTAGTATATATCTTCTAGATTCAAATTGGCGACCTTGACTATGGAAATGACATGCCTAACCAACTAAATTGAGTGTCTTTTGTAGTCAATTAGTGTCACCTTAAAACATATATCTTCTATTTATCATTTGGGGCGCGGATCTAGGTACACTCAAGGCAATCCTTGAGTGTACCTAGATCCTCCCCCAGACGGGATGAGCTTTCTTTCAACTCTCACACATTCATATTGTCATTTTTCTCTACAACTCTCGCAGTCGTTTGATCATAGAATTGGAGAGCCTGATTTTGAATTTTGACTTCAAATTAATGTTTGTTTACTAAATTTACACAAAATTCTAACTTTTTCTTTAAACATGATTTTAAATCCTAAAAAAGTAGGATTTGAAATTTCAAAAAATTGAAATTATAAACTTGACCCATAATTATATATTTTTTACAAAGAGAAAGACCTGCAATTTTTATTTTTGCTAAAAAAGACTGATATTTGATGCGAACAAATTGTTTGTACCATATGATAACAATTTATTAAAGAATAACTAGTTATTACTATTGTTGATTTACTGAATTAATGAATCTTTGTAAAATTATATGTATATCTAAAAAATTGTAATCATAAATATTTATTTATAGAAGAGATCAATGAAGAGTTAAAAAAAAGTTTTGATAATTTTAATAAAATTACCGAGGGGGCTGTACATTTGAAAGAAAAATACAACTCAAAAATTTTAAAATTTAACAAAATTTTAATTACAGATCAATCTGATTACAAGAATTATTAATTTACCTCATGATCTGGAATTATGTCCAAACGAGTACCTATATAAAAAAAATCCTTTTGATTTCTATAATTTTTCATTCATTGAATTTCAAGACGTAATATACTTACGACTTATCTTCCAATTACTAAATTCATCATCATAAGATCATGAAATAGAGCAATTGTTAGAGAAAAATATCAAATAAGAAATAGTGTTGAGACTTGTTCCCTCAACGATCACACGATTGCATCTTCATGCTGATGATATATCACTTTGTGAAGAAAAAAAAACAATTATTTTTTCTTTTGGGCTAATTTCCTAATTTTGTTGTAAATTTTATCGTGGAGAGTTTAATAATGTTATAGTATAAATGCACTTTGTATTGTTATTTCATTTAAGTATTCCTATAGCTTCATCAAAAAGCTTGCTAACTTGTAAGTAATACGTGCAGACGATTTATAAGTAGCTTTCTGTGAAAAAATTTCTGAATAACTTTCTTAGGCTCGCAATCAAGTCAACATCTAAAAATCTTGTTACAAATTTTTGAAAAGTCTTGTAACGGCCATTTTTCTTTTATAATAGTAAGTTAAGTCAATTTATTTGTACATCCGATTTCAAAATGGGATGGGATTGCACTAGGGATCAACTCTCAACTGTTCATATTTACCTTAATGATGAATAAATTGACACGATATATTTAGGAGGACATACGTTGGTGTATGTTATTCGAAAATGATATACCATTAATTGAAGATACACGTAATAAAGTTAATCATTCACTAGAGATATGGAAACACGTTTTAGATTGAGCAGGTCTAAATAGAATGCATAGAATGAAAGTTCAAAATCGCATTATAGGAGATGAATGAAAAAGTGAGGATTGATAAAACTAGTTCTCATTAAGAGAGGAATGCCTCAAGTATCTTAGGTCTATAATTTAAGAAAATGATGAGATCAATGATAATGTCGCACATTGTATTGACACAGATGGATAAAATGGAGACTCACAACCATTCGATTTTAATCTTACGATTACCACGTTTAATTATCATTCATTTTTTTCTTTTAAAAAATAGGCCTAAATATCTTAATTTATATTTTGAAAATGTATTTAAATAAATATTTAATTTGAAGAATCTTACACATTCGATATAGGTTGATTAGTTTCACAAGATAACCAACCATCTCTTTCAAATTAGTATAACAATTACTCTAAATTGCTTTACTCATTTTATAGTGATTGATTGTTTAAGTAACATGATTAGATATAATCACTTCAATTTTTTAGATAAATACAACATCTAATCACTTACTAAATAGAGAAAACTTAAAACCAAATTCTTTTGTTTCTTAAGTATGTATATGTTGTAACCCAAAAGAGTTGGGGAAAAGGCTTGAAAAAACCTAAATTTCTCCCTTTTCACTCTCTCTCTCTCTACTACAACTGTGTGACCTTCTCTCCCCAAAGAGATAGAGAGAGAGAAAGAGAAAGAGAAAAGAGTACTGCAACGCACGTCGCCATGGATTCTTCGCTCTCTACTGTTCCACCAATCCAAGGTCGCTTCGTTTTCACGGCATACCATTAGAGAAAACAAGCAAAGAACCCCAAAAGGGAAAAGCCTATCTTCATAGATTGGATTTTTTTTTTTAGCTGTGGCGGACTTTAGAAGAACCCTAGCATTCCTCTTTTCTTCAATTTCTTGGCGGAGGGTCAGTCGTTATAATCTCATATCAACGAAGAAGAAGAGGAAAAAGGGATTTTACACTGTAAAAATGTTCTGGGTTACCAAGTTTTCAGGCTTTTTCGCTGCGGCAATGGTAATGATTGTTCTTTCACCATCTTTACAATCATTTCCACCTGCTGAAGCTATTAGATCGTCTCACCTTGAATCCTATCTCCGATTTCCCAGTCAAATTACCCCCACTGTTCCCCTTAATCGTTTCTCATTCCGTAAAGCCCCTGTATTCCGAAATGCCGGTGAATGCACCTCTAATGACAGAAGAATATTGGGGAAAACTGGGGTTTGCGATCCTTCGCTTGTTCATGTTGCGATTACTCTTGATGTTGAGTATCTTCGAGGTTCAATAGCCGCTGTGCATTCAATTTTACACCATTCGAGATGTCCTGAGAGTGTATTCTTTCATTTTCTGGTATCAGAAACGAACCTCGGAACCCTAGTTCGATCCACCTTCCCTCAGTTGAAATTCAAGGTATATTACTTTGATCCTGAACGAGTTCGAAATATTATCTCCACTTCCGTTAGGCAAGCGCTTGAACAGCCCTTGAACTACGCTAGAAATTACTTGGCTGATCTTCTTGAGCCCTGTGTTAGTAGAGTTATCTACTTGGATTCGGATCTTGTCGTTGTTGACGACATCTCTAAGCTATGGAGTACCAGTTTGGGTTCAAAAACCATTGGAGCTCCGGAGTATTGTCATGCCAATTTCACGAAATACTTCACGACGTCGTTCTGGTCGGAACCCAGATTTTCCGGCACGTTTTCCAGCCGGAAACCTTGTTACTTCAACACAGGGGTTATGGTAATAGATCTGAAGAAATGGAGACGGGTCGGATACACTAAGCGGATAGAGAAATGGATGGATATCCAGAAGACCAATCGGATCTATGAACTGGGTTCATTACCGCCGTACCTCTTGGTCTTCGCCGGACACGTGGCACCAATTGAGCACAGATGGAACCAGCACGGTTTAGGCGGTGATAATGTGAAAGGAAGTTGCCGTGATTTACATCCCGGTCCGGTAAGCCTCCTCCACTGGAGCGGCTCCGGCAAGCCGTGGCTTCGGCTCGACTCAAAAGAGCCGTGTCCGCTTGATTCTCTTTGGGCACCTTACGATTTGTATGGATTCTCGTCGTGAATTTCTCATTTCTCGCCGGTAAATTCCTCCCAGTAACTTCTTCTTTTTTTTTGTTCATTTTATTATTGGGGATTTTTAACTTCTCTAATTTTTTTTTCTCTTCTCAATTTATTTCGTTCAAATTTTGTTTCTTCTTTTTTATTTTATTATATCTCGATTTAACATATGAACATTAATGCATCACCAGAGACGATTTGTATTCTATTTTATTCTATTATTCGTGCAGCTTGAAATAAAAGTGAATTACAGATAATTATTGGTTGTAATCATCCTTATTTATCTTTATAGGTGCATTCGATACGAGTGCGATAACATTATTTTTTTAAAGTAACAAGTAGGGTATATATCTGATGTGAAGTCAGCGACATAAATTGTAACCGACACTTAAATGAGTGGCTTATAAATAATCAAATGAGAGAGGAATACTATGGTATAATTTTGTGTATACATTACACTTTTTTTCATTTTTATCTTCTAATTAATTTAGTGATTGATAATGCTAGTGTATAGTAGCTCTTATCTACAAAAATGCTTTTTTTTTAAGTATGCTAATAAATAATTGTACTTGATGAACCCTTTGAAAAGTGTGTGATTTAATGAATGTTAGGTTGTAGGTTGTAGGATCAGCAGCCCTCTCACATTAATAAATTGTATTTGGGTCTAGGTGTTTTAACTGCTTTTTAACTCTTTCATTTTTTAGTGTTTGTCAATGAATTGTTGTTCTATTTTATTTGGGGATATGTATTAGTACTACTTGGAACATGGACATGTGCTTACTTAAGATGATGCATGTAATAGGGATCAATGATTCGTGTTTTTTTATTAGCAAAAGACCAACATAAACATAACTTTTTGTATTAGGAGAAATGGGGTTTTGAAGCAATATATGAAAGGGAAAAAGGGAAGCAAGCAATATCACCCAAAAATGTGATCTAGATAGATTAGACATTCAATGAATGAGGATTGAACAGGATGATAACTATGAGAGCATCATAATTCTATCCTAACCAAGACAAAATATAGTGATTTCCTTGCATTTGTTTAAGTTTTAATAGGTTGAGTAACTTTTTATTAGTCCTAGCTTTGGTGGACAGAGTTACTTGATACTTGTTGCTGGTCCAGGGTGACATGTGTCTCGTGGAATTAATCAAGGTGCGCAAAAATTTGTCCAGATACCACGATCTTTTGATATAATTTAGGTGAACACTAAGAGATAGTGTGGGGTGGTGATATGGAGGTGATGGTGAGGTATGTGTTGTAGTGCATAGATGAGCTTGGATAATTTGAAAGTCAATTATAAAATTTATTTTTCTTATTTTCAATATAGACATACAAATTGAGGAAAAATTGTTAAGAAGGGGTTGCTCACAACACTTCCCCTCTTACCTTGAGTTATGAATTCTTTAAGTCATCAAAAGAGCAAAAAGGATGAAAGCCTCCATAGAATAGAATAAATAATTGTAGTGTACGCAAGTTAATCGAAACATGATTGTTATTAAAAAATGAAAGCATGGGTGGGGAAGGGGGCTCAACTTTTTGGTTTATTGTAAAGATAGTGGAAATGCCAATTTGGTTAAAAGATTGTGGCACATGGGGGGTTTGCTAGCGACGGGGAAATAATTAGTGTTACTGGCCAGCGAGTTATGCGGTCCACTTTTGTGGAATTGATTCTCAAGAAGAAAGAAAGAATATCTATCCATAGTTCAATAAACTAAAAATGTGCAAATATTAGTTGTTGGATGGACAGTAGTGGAGAAAGTGATTCAATTAAATAATAGAAAATGATGTATTGTTTCATTGACAGGTTGTCCTTTCACATCAAAATAAGGTGAGGACTATGAAAACAGTAGTAAAGTACTGTAAAAATGGTTGTCATTTACATATAAATCCAAAGGCTTTGGCAGATTTTTGCATTCGTAAGGGGAGAATCCAAGGAAGCCGTGATGTTACTTGTTTGGTGCCAACTGCACGGATTTCTTTTGAAATTAAACCCCTTTTATTTCCTCCATCTTCTTTCCCCTTAAACTTTGTTAAAATATGTTATCGAATATTGAGAAAAGATCCGTCTATATCATTCGTCAAAAGTTTGATTCATCTTTGTCATTTTTTAGAAAAGATTCATCTATGTCATTTTTCGTTAACTAAAATGGCATAAATGAGTCAAACTTTTAATAGATGACATAGATGAGTTTTTTCTCAATGTTTATTGAGCCTTTTTTCTTTCAAAAAATGATTTAATTGATGACGTGGTCGAATTGTATAAAAAAATTATTTTGCAAAATCGTAACTGTTTTGAGTTAATAAATAATGATATGGATGAGTTTTTTTCTCAAACAACAATGGATCGATGAGCATAACTTTTGAAGAATGACATAGATAAGCTTTTTTAGAAAATGTTTGATGGCATATATGAGCTTTTCCCTTCAATATAATAGAATAGTAGTTCTGATTAATTTACACACACTTTGACTAATTTTTATAGAAAACCTTATTCAAGTACATGTATCAATTAATTTTACCTATCAAAATTTGGACAAATAAAAGAAATCACATCATATTTTTTTGTCTCGACTGAAATTTTAGCATTGAGATATCATAATTGGCAACTTGCTTGATTGATCACCAAGCACACCTTTATTAATTAATGAGCAAAACTGTAAAGAAAAATATGTGAAATCCCAAAATAAAGGCGAAATACATTTGATGATCTCATAAATTTGTCGATAAATTTCAATTAGAAGATTGATTATAACTTGTTTCAGTTAAGCTCTTAAATATATGATAAATTGTTTCTATTAAAAACTTATTTTCAACTCAAATTTTTTTTAATAAGCTTTTATGCATCTTTGTTAGATTAATTATATAAATAAGTTAATCATTTTTTTCCTTTCTTAAGTTATAGACATGAGTATCAATTGAAAAACTTGAAGTTTTATGAATTATTGAGACATGATTGGAATTTCTTTAAATTTGTATTTTTAGTTTTCCACGGATGTATTAAGCTATATTTATAACTATATTTAGCATACAACAAGTGGTTTATTTGTCCAAAATATTTGAGAGAAAAGAAAAAAAGGGATGAGCTGTGACATTGATGTGGCATCTAACATTGTTGCGTGTGAAGTGTCCAATGTATGGGACCCATTCCTTTTTCCCTGGCATCACACGTGGCCAGCTTCGTTGGCATGTTCAAACTAAATATCATCATCGTTAATAATTATTGTCGATCGAGGAGTCGAATCGTTACTAGTTGTTTTAGTATATGCTTTCATTAATGAGTATTCAAAATTATTTTTATTTTATGAAATATAAAATTCTTCTGACTTGTTGTGGCTTCTTTGTTGCTCTATTATTTTACTCAATAGGGTACTTTCAAGTTGAAATTTGTTGGTTCGACGTAGCTCAGATGTCCTTGTCTAAATTTACCTCATTATTTTGAAGTTTTCTTTTTCTACTTGTAATTTTATTTTATTTAAAGAAAAGGCCTACAGTTGAATGAGTAAAGTAATCGTGTTTAATATAATAATTAATCTGAGTTTTGACAGCATTATCTTTACCAATTTTATACTATTAATCATCATAAGAGATATGGTAAGTCTACCTTTTTGAATTAGATAATGAATAGATTTAAAAAAAAGTACTCCTAGTAGAGCCTTCTACTACAAAACATTAAGCCTAATTAGAGAAAGAACCTGGTAAGTTAATCATGTTGGCTGTACTGCAAACTTACTATATTCATAATTTCCCTTTTTATGGAATAGGGATAATTTTTAAAAAATGAAAAAAAATAAGGATAATTTCTGGTTTAAAATATTAAATATCTAATTTACAAAATATACAAACTATACAGGGCGTTGTTCAGGTGATGTCTACCAGGAAAACAACCTGTAGCCTAGTTGAGATCAAACCCTCTTTAACAAGATTAATATGGACTTGAACTCTCATGACTCGCTAATTTACTACTACACAACATCAACTGGCTGAATGATACTACCTCTATTTCAAAATAAGTGGTGTTTTTTAGAATAAACTAAGATGTATTTCTACTTATTTGTAGAAAGTAAGATGTATTTCTACTTACTCCTGAACCCTGAAACCTGAACCCTGAAATTCGAACCCTGAACCCTGAACTCGGAACCAAAAATTTGGACCTCACACCCCGAACTTCGAACCCTAAACCCACAGAAGGATACATGGATCTGGCGCCTTGGAGCATCCAATTTTTTATTTTCTGAAAATGTTTTATGAGGACCTCTGTAATGAGTTGGGGAAACATTATGTATAGTCCCACCATTTTTTAAAGCTAAATTTCGCATTTAAGAGCAAACTTTTAGTGATTACGCGACTTTCTGTTTTTCGTGCGTATTAGCCCATATTAGCCAATGGATCTGACGCCTTGGAGCACCAAAAAATTTTCTCTGTAAATTTTGTATGAGGCCCTCCGTAATGAGTTGGGGAAGCATTATGTATTGTCTCATCATTTTTTAAGACATCTTTTCGCATTAACCAACCAACTTTTAGGAATTACGCGACTTTCTTAGTTTTCGTGTGTTAATGCCCATGGATCTAACGTCTTAGAGATTCAATTTTTTTTCCAAAAAACTTTATGATGACCTTCGTAATGAGTCGGGAAAACATTACGTATAGTCCTATCATTTTAAGGCATATTTTTGCATTCACGAGCCAATTTTTAGAAATTACGCGACTTTCTTAGTTTTTCCTATGTATTAGCCCATGCATCTGGTGAAAACTTTATGAGGACCTCCATAATGAGTTGGGGAAACATTACGTATAGTCCCATCATTTTATTCACGCAAATTTTTGCATTTACAAGTCAACTTTTAGAAATTACCCGACTTTTACTGTTTTTCAAGTGTATTAGTCCATGAATCTGGCGCCTTTGGACACTCAAATTTTTTTTCAGAAAAAACTATAGCAGGATCTCTGTAATTAGTTGGGGAAGCTGTCACGACCCAGGGGTACACCCTAGATGTAACATGGCGTACTTGACGCCGAAGGGGTCTCATACAAGCCCTTGACATAGCATAACATAAGATAATAGAAAAGTACGGAAATTTTAAAACTTTATCCATACAATCGAAGTCTTTATAAAACGTAAGTGGAAGTCTTACTACACTTTGTCTCAAACCATCTAATACAACATTTGAATAAACTCTTGGGACACAGCCCATACAATAGTCTCAAAACATGAAAATAAAAGACATAAAGGAAATGGTGGCTTTATCTCGATGCTATGAGGACTCACCAATCTTCAACTTCTTGCTCCTTCTAAGAACCTAGCCTCCAAGATAGAACTCAAAGTAGCCGGACCCTACATTTGATAAGAATGTAGGCAAGAGTATGCGTTAGTACAAATGTACTAAATATGTTAGCTAGCATGACATCATAAGAGCATATAAAAATGGTTAGTCAACATGAGACATAAACATAAGAGACAATAACATAGTCATAAGCATAATCTCCAACATAAACATCATATAAGCATAAGTCAACATAAGACATAATTTTTTAGCATAGGAGATACATCATGTTCATGGCATAGTCTACACTTAGACCTTCATATCATATGAGCACTACTCCTAAGTAACCTCAAGACACACTTGTGCAATGCATGAAGGGCATCCCATAATACCATTCACACTAAGCATAACCTTAAAGTCACCATATTCATACTTACCATTCATTAGTATCATTCTTGACCTACTTCATATAGACAAAGAAACTACAACCTTTAGTCAACATATCATGGAAGACAACTATAGCAATACTCCAAGCTAAGCATACATCATAAAAGAGAACACTTCATAAGTAGCTTTAAGTTGTACTTGTGCAACACATGAATGTCATCCCATACTACCATTTACACTAAGTACCACTTTAGGCCATCATACATACTTACTAGATAGGGGACTAGTCCCTCTATACTATTTGCCATATTCATTTAGGGTACTTCCTCATTTAGTACAAGGCAAGTCAATACACATGAATGAATTCTATTTATCAATGCAAGGCTACCAAGGAATAGCACCCTAGTAGGCTAGACCAAGCTATCATGGAAAAACACATTAACATGCAAGTCCAAGCTATACAAGGAAGGGTACAATGTTCCCTCCTAGCTACCATGCAAGCATTCTATGATGCTAGTGCAAGCTACCCTTAGGAGAGTATGATTTCTCAATCCTAAGCTACCATGAAATGGCCTTGGCCTAACCAAGTCAAGCTACCATGAAGACATCCTATGATGCAAGTTCAAGCTACCCTTAGGAGAGTGTAATTCCTCAATCCTAGGCTACTATGAGATCTACTATCTCAAGCTACCATGAAAGCATTCTATAATGCTAGTCAAGCTATCCTTAGGAGAGTATGGATCCTCAATCCTAGGCTACCATGAGAACTCCTAACTCAAGCTACCAAGCTTGGTCTTGTCTTACCAAGTCAAGCTATACATGAAGGGATCTTAGGTCACATCTTCAAGCTATTCTAGTCTATCATGCTTTGATTCATTTTAGGTGATTAACCTTTCAAATCTAGAATCATTCTATGTGAGAAGACCTTTCACATTTTACATACATGCATTCATATAGTACTAGGTAGGTCATGTGGGTAAAAGCCTTCCGCAACAACTCTAGCCATTAGTATACCAATTTTATGCAAGCTATCTCATCAAATTAGACTTACTCTAAAAGCCCTAGTGATCAACATTCATGAATTCAAGCCCTATTCTCAAAGCTTTACTTCTTACAATCATCATACAAGTTTAGATCACAAGACATACTAGTCATAAGCTTCTTCCTTAAGCAATTCTAGTCATAATTCATCATAAAGGCTTTACCTCATTCATTACTAGTCAAGATCCATCATATGTACAATTTTATAATCCAATTCATGTTCACATACCTCTATTCTTCAACAATTACTATACATGTCATCAATTCTAGAAGATCACCTTTGAATCCTCAATTTCACTTCACAAGGCATAAACCCACATAATTCAATTTCATCAATTAGACAAGGGTTAACCATGGAAAACATAGAAATTCATCATAATATCATGAATCAATACTAAAACAATCATAAACAAGTATTATCCACTCAATTGGAATCATACCCAAATACTACCCACAACATAGGAAGAAACCCTAGCTAGAATTGGGTTTTGTCTTCACAATTGGGGGAAATCTAGGGGGGCTCTATGGATGGAAGAATCCATAGATGAATAAGCTAACATACTTTGATTCAAAGCCCTCACAAAAGCTTTCAACAATGGAAGAATTCTGCCCTAGCTTCCATCTCTTCTTCTTCTTTTTCACTTTCTAGAGAGAGAATTTCTTGGAGGAAATTGGGTTCTTTTGAGGGAGTTGAAATAATGATTTTGAATCATCTAATTAAGGGTCTATCTAATTACTAATAAACCTTCCCCACTTAACCCCTAGCTAATTTGGAATTAACCCCTAAGTCCCCAACTTAAAATATTTTAAGCTCACCACTGTCCCACCCACGAGACCACGTCCACGGACCGTGGGTGGTTCCACGTACCGTGCTGGTCAAGCGTGGATGGGTAATGGGCTTGTAAGAGTAGAGGCAACAAGGGCCTTGCCCCACGACCCGTGGGAGGCCCCTGTTTTGGAATGCTTTTTGGCTGTTTTTAGGGTCCTCCCCAAGGACCCCTTGGTTGGTCCTTGGGGAGTCATACCTTGACATTTAACCCCTAAACCCCTCATTCTAAGTACGGAAAGTCATTTTACAAGCTTAACCCTCATATCAAACTCTAAAACTCCCTCGTAAAGCTCTAGTTTAGTCTACTAGTTTTCTGAGTATTACAGAAGCATTATGTATAGTCCCGCCATTTTTTCCATGCATATTTTCGTATTTACGAGCCAACTTATAGTAATTACCCAACTTTCTTATTTTTTCGTGTGTATTAGCCCATGGTAGGGGTGCCTTTGGGGAACTCAAATTTATTTTTTGAAAAAACTATATGCGGAACTCCCTAATGAGTTGGGGAAGCATTACATATAGTCACACTATTTTTTACGCATATTTTCACATTTACGAGCCAACTCTTAGGAATTATATTACTTTCGCTATTTTTTCGTGTGTATTAGCTCATGGATCTAGCGCTCAATTTTTTTTCTGAAAAAACTATATGAGGACCTCCCTAAAGAGTTGGGGAACCATTACGTATAGTCCCATCAATTTTTCATGCATATATTCGCAGCTATGTGCCAAATTTTAGGAATTACCCGACATTCACCATTTTTTTCGTGTATTAGCCCATGGATCTGGTGCATTTGGGGCACTCAATTTTTTTTCTGAAAAAGTTATATGATGACCTCCGTAATGAGTTAGGGAAGCATTACGTATAGTCCCGCCTTTTTTTCACGCATATTTCGCATTTACAAGGTAACTTATAGAAATTATCCGACTTTCGCCATTTTTCGTGTGTATTTTCCTATGGATCTGGTGCTTATAGGGTACTGAATTCTTTTTCTGAAAAAACTATATGAGGATATACGTAATGGGGAAGAATTACGTATAATCCAGTTGTTCTTTCACGCATATTTTTGCATTTACGAGCCATCTTTTAGGAATTACCTAAATTTCTTGGTTTTTCGTGTGTGTATTAGCTCAGAAATCTGGCCCCTATAGGGCACCCAATTTTTTTTTCTGAAAAAAACTATATGAGGACCTCTGTAATGAGTTGGGGAAACATTACGTATAGTCCCGTTGTTTTTTTCATGCATATTTTTGTACTTACGGGCCAACTTTTAGGAATTACCCTACTCAGTTTTTCGTATGTATTAGCCCATGGATCTGACGCCTTTGGGGAACTCGAGATTTTTTTCTGATAAAATAATATGAGGACTTCCATAATGAGTTGGAGAAGCATTAAGTATAGTCTTACCATTTTTCACGCATATTTTTGAATTTACAAGCCAACTTTTAAGAATTACCCGATTTTCACCAATTTTTGTAGGTTTTAGTCTATGGATCTGGTGCCTTAGGGGAAACCGAATTTTTTATCCTTAAAAACTACATGAGGCCCCCTTTAATGAATTGGGGAAGCATTACGTATAGTCCCGCTATTTTTTCACGCATATTTTCGTATTTACGAGCTAACTTTTAGGAATTACCCATGGATTATTAAGCCCATGGATCTAGCGTCTTTGGGGATACTAAATATTTTTTTTGAAAAAACTATATGAGGACCTCCGTACTGAGTTGAAAATCATTACGTATAGTCCCGCCATTTTTTTTCACGCATATTTATTTATTTACGAGCCAACTTTTAGGAATGACCCAACTTTTTTGATTTTTTGTGTGTATTAGCCCATGTATCTGCGCCTTTGGTGCCCTCAATTTTTTTTATAAATTATATGAGGACCTTCGTAATAAGTTGGGGAGCATTACATATAGTTCCGTCATTTTTTCACGCACATTTTCGCATTTACGAGCCAACTTTTAGAAATTACTCAACTTTTTTGGTTTTTTCTGTGTCTATGGATCTGACACATTTGGGGCATATAAAAAAAAATTGAAAAAACTATAAGAGGACTTCCGTAATGAGTTGGGGAAGCATTACGTATAGTAGCGCCATTTTTCTAACGTATATTTTCACATTTATGAGCCAACTTTTAGGTATTACCCGCCTTTCTTGGTTTTTCGTGTGTATTAGCCCATGAATCTGGCGCCTTTGGGGTACCCGAAATATTTTTATGAAAAAAATATATGAGGACCTCCGTAATGAGTTGAGGAAGCATTACGTATTGTCCAATAATTTTTTTCACACGTATTTTCAAACTTACGAGCCAACTTTTAGGAATTACCCGATTTTCTTTATTTTTTTCATGTGTATTAGCCCATGGATCTGGCGCCTTTCAGCACCCAAATTTTTTTCTGAAAAAACTATATGAAGACCCCGTAAAGTGTTTGCAAATCATTATGTATAGTCGCGTTGTTTGTTTCACGCATATTTTCGCATTAACGAGCCAACTTTTAGAAATTACCTGTCTTTCTTTGTTTTTCATGTGTATTAGCTCATGGATCTGGCGTCTTTAGGGTGCCCAATTTTTTTTCTAAAAAAAACTATATGTGGACCTCTTGAATGAGTTGGGGAAGCATGATGTATTGTTTCGCCGTTTTTTTCACGCAGATTTTCACATTTACAGGTTAACTTTTAGGAATTACCCAACTTTCGCTGTTTATTAGCCCATGGATCTGGTGTGTTTGGGGAATCTAAATTTTTTTCTGATATGAGGACCTCCGTAATGAGTTGGGGAAGCATCACGCATAGTCCCGTCATTTTTTTTCACGCATATTTTCGCATTTACGAGCCATTTTTTTTAGAATTACCCGACTTTCTTGGTTTTTCGTGTATATTAGTCCATGAATGTGGCGCCTTTAGTGCACCCAAATATTTTTTTTGAAAAAAATATATGAGGACCTCTTTAATGAGTTGTGAAATATTAGTATAGTCCCGCCGTTTTTTACGCATATTTTCTCATTTACGAGCGAGCTTTTAAGAATGACCTTATTTTATTAATTTTTTGTGTGTTAATGCCCATGCATCTGACACCTTTAGGGCACCCAATTTTTTTGTGAAAAAACTATATGAGGACTTCCGTAATGAGTTGGGGAAACATTACGTATAGTCACACCATATTATCACGCATATTTTTGCATCTACGAGCCAACTTTTAGGAATTGCTCGACTTTGTTGGTTTATCGTGTGTATTAACCCATGGATCTGGCGCCTTAAGGGCATCCAAATTTTTTTCCTGAAAAAATTATATGAAGAACTCTGTAATGAGTTGAGGAAGCATTACGTATAGTCCCACAGTTTTTTATGCATATTTTCTCATTGACGAACCAACTTTCATCGTTTCTCTTGTGTATTAGCTTATCGATCTGGCTCCTTTGGGGCAACCAAATTTTTTTCCTGAAAAAAACATATGAGGACCTCTGTAATGAGTTGGGGAAGCATTACGAATAGTCATTCCATTTTTAAGCATATTTTTGCATTTACGAGCCAACTTTTGGGAATTACCCGACTTTCTTAGTTTTTTCGTGTGTATTAACCCATGGATCTGGCGCCTTCGGGGAACCATAATTTTTTTTCTGAAAAAACTATATGAGAATCTATGTAATTAGTTGGAGAAGCATTACTGAAGTCTCGTCGTATTTTCATGCATAGTTTCACATTTACGAGCCAATTTTTAGGAATTACCGACTTTTACCATTTTTTTTGTGTGTATTAGCCCATGGATCTCGCGCCTTTGCGACACCTAAAAAAATTTTTCTGAAAAAAATTATATGAGGACCTCCATAATGAGTTGGGAAAGCATACCGTATAGTCCGGTCAGTTTTTTCACGCATAGTTTCGCATTTACGAGTCAACTTTTACGAATTGCCTAACTTTTGATTATTTTTTTGAGTATTAGCCCCTGGATCAGGCGCATTTGGGGTACCTGGATATTTTTAAAAAAAGGAACTATTTGAGGACCTCCATAATGTGTTGGGAAGCATTACGTATATTCCCACCATTTTTTTCATGCATATTTTCGCATTTACTAGCGAAGTTTTAGAAATTATCCAATTTTCACCATTTTTCGTGTGTATTAGCCCATGGATTTGGCGTCTTTAAGGCGCTCGATTTTTTTTCCTGAAAATACCATATGACGGCCTCCATAACAAGTTGGGAAAGCATTACGTATAGTCCCGCCGTTTTTTTCAAATATATTTTCACATTTACGAGCCAACTTTTAGAAATTACCTGATTTCACCATTTTTCGTGTGTATTACCCCATGGATCTAGCGCCTTTCGAGCACCCAAATATTTTTTTACTAAAAAAACTATATGAGGATCTCCGTAATGAGTTGAGGAAGCATTACGTATAGTCTCGCGGATTTTTTTATGCATATTTTCATATTTACGAGCCAACTTTACGGAATTACCCGACTTTCGTCGTTTTCGTGTATATTAACCCATAGATCTGACTTCTATGGGGCACCTAATTTTTTTTTTGAAAAAACTATATGCGGACCTCCGTAATGAGGTCGGGAAGCATTACATATAGTCCCGTTGTTTTTTTCACGTAGAATTTTGTCATTTACGAGCCAACTTTTAGGAATTACCCGACTTTTACCCTTTTCATGTGTATTAGCCCATGCATCAGGCGCATTTAAGGCACTTGATTTTTTTTTCCTGAAAAACCATATTTGAACCTCCGTAATGAGTTGAGGAAGCATTACGTATAGTCCTGCCATTTTTTCCGCATAGTTTCACATTTCTGAGCCAACTTTTAGGAATTACCCGACTTTTATCATTTTTTGTGTGTATTAGCCCATGAACTTGGCGCTTGTGGGACATCCAATTTTTTTTTTCTAGAAAAACTATATAAGGACCTCCGTAATAAGTCTGGGAAGCATTACGTATAGTCCCACCATTTTTTCACGCATATTTTTACATTTACGAGCCAACTTTTGAGAATTAACTGACTTTCGCCATTTTTTGTGGGTATTAGCCCATGGATCAGGCAACTTTGGGGGACCCGAATTTTTTTTCTAAAAAAACTATATGAGGACCTCCGTAATTAGTTAGGGAAACATTACGTATAGTCCCACCATTTTCCATGCATATTTTCACATTTACGAGCCAACTTTTAGAAATTACCCAACTTTCTTAGTTTTTCGTGTGTATTATTCCATGGATCTGGCACCTTTGGGGCACCCAATTTTTTTCCAGAAAAACTATATGAGGACCTCCTTAATGAGTGGGGGAAGCAATACATATAGTCCTGTCTTTTTTTTCACGCATATTTTTGTACTTACGAGCCAATTTTTATGAATTACCCGACTTTTTTTATTTTTTCGCGTTTATTAGCCCATGAATGTGGGGCCTTTGGGCACCCAAAATTATTTCTGAAAAAAACCTATGAGAACCTCCGTAAAGAAATGGGAAGCATTATGTATAGTCCCGCCATTTGTTTCACGGATATTTTCGCATTTACGAGCCAATTTTTAGGAATTACCCGACTTTCGCTGCTTTTGTGTGTATGGTACCATGGATCTAGCGCATTTAGGGCACCCGAATTATTATTTATTGAGAAAATTATATGAGGACCTCCGTAATGAGTTGGGGCAGCATTACGTATAGTCCTGCCGTTTTTCACGCATATTTTCGCATTTACGTGCTAACTTTTAGGAATTACCCGACTTTCACCGTGTTTCGTGTGTATTCTCGGATTTTTTTCTTGAAAAAGCTATAAGCGGACCTCCGTAATGAGTTGAGGAAGCATTATGTATAGTCCCGCCGTTTTTTCATGCATATTTTCGGATTTACGTGCCAACTTTTAGGAATTATCCGACCTTCACCGTTTTTCGTGTATATTATAGTCTATGGATCTAGCGCCTTTGGGACACCTGAATTATTTTTTAGAAAAAACTATGTGAGGACCTCCGTAATGAGTCGTTGTGTTTTTCAAGCACATTTTTGCATTTACGAGCTAACTTTTAGGATTACCCAACTTTCGTCGTTTTTCGTGTGTATTCCCATGGATGTGGCGCCTTTGGAGCACCCGAATTTTTTTTCTGAAAAAACTATAAGAGGACCACGAAATGAGTTGGGAAAATATTACGTATAGTCTTGCCATTTTTTTTCAGGCATATTTTTGCACTTACGAGCTAACTTTTAGAAATTACTCTACTTTCACCGTTTTTTGTGTATACCAAATTTGACGCCTTTAGGGCACCCGATTTATTTTTTTTGAAAAAACTATATGAGGACCTCCGTAATGAGTTGGTGGCATTACGTATAGTCCCGCCCAACCACACATATTTTCGCATTTACGAGCTAATTTTTAAAAATTACCCGACTTTCACCGTTTTTTGTGTGTATACACCGGAAAAAAAATCTGAAAAAACTATATGAGTCTTCTGTAAAATTGGGGAGAACATCATTTATGATTTCTTGATCATGTGAAACACCATTTCTTTTGAAACAAAATGAAAAGGTAAAACATGACTTATGAAACAGAAGGAGTATATATGGGAAACAAACTTTCCCTTAAAAATACCATAAGCTCAAATATGGATAACTTCATCACATTCAACTAGCTGTGGTAAAATAATGAATACCCATATCAAATTCCTATCTTTTTTGCAATTACAAATGCCATTGGTGAATAAATTTTCACAATGTAACATACATCTTTAATAGAAAGTAAAAAAGTAATACTACTAAACAGTGAGATGAAGTTGAGAACCTTCATACTCTTTTCTAACAATGTATGCGCTTAACTGAGCTGCCGAGATGAACAGACACACAGCAACACAACTCAAGGAAACTGAAAACTTGAGAAATCTTGATGTCCTGAAGGAGGATATACGTAAACCGCGAGCAATGAGATGACAATGCAGATGAGAGCAGACCATAAGAAGACAATGGTGGGAATCTTTCCCCTTTTCCCCATTAGTCCTTTCGCGAATGGATAGAGATGAGATAACACCCAAAAACTGAAGAATACACCTCCAAGAAGCTTGCTCCATTGTGGGAAAGGACTATATACTGTCCTGAATGTGCCTACTGCAATTGCAATCATGTTGATCAATATGATTGTGATTGGTGGAATCATTAGGACTGTCCAACGGAACTCGTATAGCTCTGCAAATTCGTCTTCTCCATCATCAGGTGCAGCAGATTTTGATGTCAATGTGAATGAGATATCAACTCCTGCTATGACTTTCAATAGTCCTTGTACTACAGCAGCTGGATGTGCACTTGTTCCACCAATTAACCAGAATTGCTCATTCCTCCACCAATCATGAAGGGTGATTCCTGACCATTTGATTTCAAGGAGTGCAAGCATGCATAAGGTGATTGTGATTGCTAGCAAGAACACCAAGAAGGTGACATTGAGAGATTGCACAATGAATTTTCCTGAGAAGAGTGAAAGTGCAGGCAAGAGACAATAGACAAGGAGGAAAATGGAAGTAAACGGATACATCCCCACGTTGAAATACGCCACCCTCTGCAGGAACTTCATTCTTGGGCTTGCAAATAGTGCATTGTTGCGAGAGAAGAAGATTTCGACTGAACCTGTTGCCCATCTGAGAACTTGGATGAGCCTATCAGTTAGATTGATTGGTGCTGTCCCTCTAAATGCATCTCTTTTCGTGACACAGTAAATTGATCTCCAGCCTCTATTGTGCATCCTGTAACCCGTCACAACATCTTCCGTGATCGAACCATATATCCATCCTACTCTGTTGCCCCATTCAGTTTTGTCCTCATAATAGCAACTTATGACACCTACAGCCTCAGCAAGTGCTGAAGCATCCAATGGCTCGCGATGTACAGCAAGTGAACCTGCTGGCCTTCCTTGGCAACCTTTGCCTCTCAACTCATGGAGCAGCCTCCCTCCAAATTCAGCTACAGCAATAGAGTCCACCAATGGAATGGAGTTTCCAAACTGTTTTGTAAGCAAAGATCTGCTTACTTCCTCCTCATCATCTTTATTCCCAATCATTGGCAAAAACATCTCATCATCCTCTTGATCCTTTTGTATATTAGGTTTCCTCAAAAGCTTTCTAGTCTTCCTGCTACCAAACCATCCACGGTGTTCAGTTGCTCTTGGTGGACTAAAACCATAAAGAGCAATTCTTCGGAAAATGCAGCCTGTTCCTACATACATTGGACCCTGCAAACCATCCAGTGCTCTCATGCCAACATCAAAGAAAACTGTATTGTGGTTTGCATATCGATCATTTGGATCAATACCCTCAAACCTCTGAGGGAACTGAACATAACAAATCCTGTCACCCCCTTTGTCAAGCATAAAGCACATTCCCTCTCTCATAGCCAATGAGTTGTAGATATAATGGTCACAATCAAGATTGAGAATGAATGCGCCATTTGACATTATTGCACTGGCTCGAACTAAAGCATTCATTGCTCCAGCTTTCTTGTTGTGATCAAAACCAGGCCGCTTTTCTCTGGAAACATAAACCAGCATTGGCAATCTGACATCAACATCTGTTGTGTCAATCATGTTCTTCTCGTCTGCTTCATTCCCATATAGTGGCTCTGCATTTGGAGGAACCAACATGATCTGCAACAAACAAAGTTCAGGAACTCAGCAAAAGAGTTGAAGTAAAAAATTTCACATTTAATGTGAACTCGAAAGACATAGTACTTATCCTAGATAATACAAGATTTCTTGCTCCATCGTTTCAATTTGTTTGTCTTAGTTTCGTTTTCAGTCTGTTTCAAAAAAAAAACATTCTAACTTCTCGCGTGACACCACAAGATTAGAGGACATTTTGGTACATTCCACTTATATTTACTTTCTTAAACTCTGTGCCAAATCAAAATCAGACAAACAATTTGAAACCGAGGGAGTATTAAGCAAGAGAAATCGAAGGATAAAGAATGTTACCTGTATAATACCCTCATGATCACCTCTTGAATGTCCTTCCTCAGCTGATGACCAAGTACCATGCCAGTGAGTCCCATCAGACATCCAAGTAGCTTTTGGGACCTTGATGTGTTCAGAGAGATCCTCTCCAAGTTCAACCTGTTTTCTTTTAGCCCTCAACTCCTGTTGGGTGTTGTAAGCATCTGATCGCCGCCTTATTGACTCAGGCAAGGCATTTATCCTCACCTTGAATTCATCATATTCCCTCTTCACCCTTCTTCTGTCCCTAACAAAGTCAAGTTTCACTTTGTTTTTCAGTGGATCACGCTTTTTCCCGAAGTATGACTCAGGATTTCTGGGTTCTATCTTATGTTTTTTACAGAAGGGAACCCATATTCTTGCAAAGCTAGCAGCTTCTGCAAGAGCTTCAAATGTCACTAAGGAGCCTCCATCATCTGATAAGTAACATGCCACCTTTTCAACAGGATAATCAACAGCAAGAATGGAAAGGATCGTGTTTGCAGTTACAAGGGGTGGTTCTTTTTCTGCATCAGCAGTTGAAACGAACACATCAATGCCTGGCAAATCAGACAATCCCTTCGGGTTTCGAAGGTTTGGTCCTGAACTTTCAAATCTTTCTTTCAATACAGAGAGGTCAGTGATTCTTTTAACAGGACAGAGCTTTGGCAACTGATCAAGAAGCCAAGATATAGCAAACCAAACCTCACACACTACTGACATTATCCATAACCACAGTGCATCATGATTTGGATGAGAAATCCTCCATGTCAAGAAGCAAGCCAATGCACCAAGACGAAGAACCATGAGCAACCTGCATAATTCACATTCATACATCAAATTCAAATCTTGATACTGATTCATATATTTTCTCATTTGAAATCAAAGCAGTCAATCAGCAAATGACTAACTTCTATAATCTTTCAATATGTTATAGGAGTATTTTTTAAGGATGCCTCAACTAAAAGCTTAAGAGGAGAATTTATTCAATTTATGTCTAAACATGACTAGTGGCAGAGCTAGAAATTCATACAAGGGTATTAAAAAAAATATTACAGTGTCACACCTAGAAATTGAACTTGTGAACTAAGGCAATTTTTGAACCCCCTTTATGTCAAGGGGATTCAACTTTTCACACGTAACCAGCAATATTTCTTTCTACCCTAATTGCAGAGTACAATTTTCCGATGAAAAGGATTTAATTGAACTGTATGGACTGTTTCACTAAAATGATATTTGCCTAGTTTGGTACTACTTTGAACTGTATGGACTGTTTCACTAAAATGTTAAGCTATTAAAAAGAGAGAACACTTCTATTGTAAGATCTTTTCTATTGTTTCAACTATTCAGCAATAAGGAATTTTAAACTCACTCTTTAACTATGAACATAAACGCATAAAGAGTAACAAGACATGTACTTCAATGATTACCTGTATGGACTGATAATTGCAGCTGAGATTCCAACTTTCCTTGTCAAAGGCCTATTTCTTCTGTCACTAAAATCTGGAGGATTTTCAGATCTCTCAATACCTCTCCCAAATTCATGACCATCAGAAGGCCACAAAGCATTCCCATAACCATAAGTCCCTTTAGTCTCAAAAAGCCATCTTGTATGATCAAAATCTTGATTTGGATTCTTGAATGACTGCACAAGTGAAAAATTCTTCTCCATTCTCCCTCCTCTTCCCCTCGAAGGCAACGGATTCGCCTGATCCTTAGCTTCCGATCTCGGTTCATCACTTTCATCATCACTAATCCCCTTATAAGACTCTTTACAACCAGGACAATGTCCTCCATCAATCCCCACACAATCCAAATAACACTCTCTACAAATCACATATCCACATTCACACTTCTCCTCAGCTTTTTTCTCATCACAACCTTCCATTTGACACATTGTTTTACATTTCATCACCATAGGTTCATCCTCAGAGCTTTTCCTAACATGTGCTTTAGTTGCAGAATTAAAACCCCCAGTAAAAATCGTATCTTTAATATACCCATCACTCGGATTTCCATACCCATAGCTTTTTCTACTACTCCCAACCCCAACAGGACTATTCTGAGAATCCGCCACGGTACGATTATCTGGGGTTGGTGGAATATGAACAGTATAAGCTACAAATTCATCATTACTCTCTTTAGACATAGAAAGATACCTTCCACCAGAAGAACCCCTCAACCCTTTTCCACTAAGAGGTGAATTAGGATTCGTCGATAACGAATGTCTCCGAATCGGACTAGTTAAGCCATGGCAGCCACCAGTTGGAGATGAAGTAACTGTAATTTTCACTGGAGATGATGATAAAGACTGAGAATCAATCAACCCCATTTTTCTTTTGTAATCAAGATTCAATCTTTTCTTCAGCTATGAGAGAAAATCAAGAAATTTTTTGAAGAATTTAAGAAAAGAAGAAGAAGGACATTTTGGATTGTAAGAAGAGAAGAATGAAAATCATCCTTAAATTTGAAAATTTGAGATTGATGAAAGGTGTCATGTGTAACGGTCGACAAATACTGACCGTTAGATTTATAAGATCTTTTGTCTGTTGTGGCACTTGAGAACGGTCTGATTGATGTTCTGATGTGGACAAGAAAGTCAAAAGGGGTAAAGTTTTTAATAAATTAAAATAAGAAAAAGTAAAAAATTAATAAGTTTTCCACTTTAAATACTCAACGGTCGATTTAATAAAAGCCTCGATTTGGGGGTGGACAGGGAAGAAAAAGAAAAATAAAGGCAGTTTTTTTTTCTCTCTTCATTTTTTAAAATTTAATTTTATGATGAGTTGCATGAGATGAATGGTGATAAGATAGAATATAACGCAACTTCAGGTTATTAAAGACATGATCTTAGATGGAGGATATATGGAGGATGTGTATTAAAGATAGTAGGTAGTGTAGTGTTGTTAGTCTTTGTCATGGTGTTTGTGGCACTTGAGCCAAGGGTCTTTCTAAAATAGCATATCTACCTCTACGAGGTAATGATAAGATCTGCATATATTATATACCCTCTCAGACCTTACTTGTGAAATTTCACTGATATGTTGTGTTGCATGAGGTCAGAGTCGAACCCAAGATTTTAAAACTTTGATGTTGTTGCATGAGGATGAGGTGAGTCTCTAAGAAGTAGTAAACCGGTTTAAGTTATATGGTATATGAATCTCTATAAACTGAGTCAAGGTTGTATCGAAAATAACATTTTTTTACCTCATAAAAGTAGGAATAAGATAACGTACATTATATCTTTCCTAGATATGATTTGTGATGTTATACTATATATTGTTTATAAAATTATATTGAATATATCGTTATTGTCACTATTACTGATAGTGTAAAGAAGTTTAATACATATTAGTTAGTTATACCAAGTTATTGCTTTATTTTTCGTGTTATCATAAGAATTAAATTGAAGTTTAATACTATTAAAATATATAGATTAGTTAAGCCAAGTTATTGCTTTATTTTTCGTGTTATCATAAGATATAGAAAGTTACTTGTTATTATATGTTAAATTTCCTATAAAATACAGCATAACATATAGAATAATAGAATATTCGGTTAGTCTTTTTTCATACATAATACCCACATAAATTTAATGAGGAAATCTATGTGTAGTGATTAGTACAAACTTTTTTTTTAACAAACAAATACTTTAAATTAAACATTGTTTATTAAGTTGTAATATATCAAACTAAATATCCAACCACAAATAATCTCTATATTGCAATTTTGTCATAGCTCAACTCTTACATCTAAAACAAACGAATTTTAAGGGCGGTTGAAAAGTTGGTTAGAATTATGCAAATATATTAGTAAAATATGAATTAATTATGAGGAAATTTATATATATATGGGTATTAGTTATTTCAATTTCTTATAAAATAATACATGAATTTTCTCATAATTCATACGTCTATTAGTTATGGGTTTCTAAATTTCAAATCATACACCGTATTAATATTATACATAAATAACGTACCTCATAGTCAGCTACCAAACAAGATATCTTATACATAATTAAATACCTACATAACTCATTTGCAAATCAACTACCAAACGACTCCTCAGTACACAAAAGATAACCTCAACACTAAAGATTAAGAAAATATTTTTTTTTAAACAAATGAAGAAGAAGAGGTAATTACTAAATGAATCATCACATGGTAATTACTTCACTCACAATCCACGATTGTAACGAGTAGTTATCTGAATAAATTAAAATTGTCAGTATTCTCAAGTTAAGTCTTTCGAATTTTAGGATTTAAAATTTTAAAAAATCATAATTTTTTATATGTCTTTTAATACTTTAAATTATCACTTTTTATGACTTATAGTACTTATATAAAAACAATCAAAAAATCTCAAAATCTGCCCCAAAAATTGAAACTTAGGGAGTGACATTTTGGAACCAGTAAACACATGCAATTTCTAATGTAGCAGACAACAGGTAGGCAATTATGAGCATATGATTTTATATTAATATTTTAGCATGTGGTAGGTCAAGTTGAAAGAAATTGACAAAATATTATAATGAGTTGTCACTGACTAGGCTATAACGACCATCTTCTTTTCTTCCCCAAATTTCTTTTTAAATTTTCAAAAATCTTTATAGCACGATATAGATTTGAATTATTCGAAATAGCTTAAATATAAACCTTAATTCTTTGAGTATTCATTCAGTTACAATATAAAGAGGTCATAGAATTCCTGCAAAGCATAGATATAAAAGGTATTTTATGAATTATCCCTCACGATATATTAGCAAAATATGCATATCACACATATAACTATAAGAGATTTTCTACTTTAGATATTCAAATTTTAAGTCTGAAGTCAAGCTTGACAATCTTCAATTTCAAATTCATATGTCTTGAAGTATTATACTTAATTATGATAAGTAATTCTCTTTTTCAATGTCGTGAGTCTAAAGTTAATGTTGGTATTTATGTGTAGTTTAATATTTAAATTATAATATTAAAATGCATAATATATTAGTAGGCGTAATTATGGAGAAAGTGGTAATTCTTTATAATTCATGTATCATTCTAATATGTTTTCACATTGTATCCTACTAATTACCCCACTATACCTCAAGATTATTATCCACTTTTTGAACATTTATTTGTGAAAGAAATCTTACACTTATATAAAGATGTTTTCCTCCTTGTGTTGTGAAATGAGAAGGATGAAAAGGATTTTGTAGTATATGGAAAAGAACATTGTATTATGCTTATAATTTGAAGTTGTCGGACTGTTAATCCTAGAGGAGACGAGTCAAAATTATACTACTGCATCAATAAAAATTATATATGTTGCAATGCGTGTAAATCTCCTTAAAGAAAACAAGATTTTGGCACCTCAGGGCTTAGCCTAAATATTCATTTATCTACATCCTTTTAATTTTTCAACTATAACTTATGATATATATATATTTGCCATAATTTAGTTTGAATGGTTAAACTTTATAAACTTGGATTATTTCTTTTAATAGGAGTGGTAAGTGCATCTATTTAAGCACTTGCCCCTTTCTTACCCAGTCCATTCTTTCTTTTTTTAACCAAGTCAATTGGGGTCTTGGTCAATATGATCTTTTTTTTCTTTCTCAAATATAGAATCTTGTTCAAATTTGAAGGTTGTTGAGTTACCCATACTAAGCGTACTTTGTTTACAAACTTATGTAGAGCTAAGGTTGGCAAAATCAACCCCAGCAGAAGGGCACGCCTCCTATGCTTATCACTCACCTACGCTCTTGCAGCATGCCCCGACTCAACTCGTTTAGTATTTATATCAGATTGAGTCATGATTCATTTGTTGGGTTGATCCAACCCAAAATAACACATCAAACAATCATGTCAAAACGGGTCAAGATAGTGTAACCAATGAGCATTTAACGTATTTTTTTATTCATGACTGGAGACCTATTGTGATGACATTCAAGTTGAGTGAGCTTAGAATATTTTGTAATGAATAGTTGCTGAGGAAGTAAAAGAAACTCCCAAAAAGAAAGATTTTTGACAATCAATGTTTCAAAACCTAATAGATTTGAAGATATATAGGTGGAAGGTAGAGATAACCGACTCAAACGTCATTCGTATAAAAAAGATATTAATATTTAAAGATAAATGTTGGCTCAATGATTTAAGGTGTTCAAAATTCACTTTGATATTCCAAATTCAAATCTTAGACACTATATTTTCATCTTTTGGACATCTTACCTATAGGGCAGAAAGGTTGTTCCGAATAGAAACAAATGTTAATAACATGTTTGCGACCATAAGTTTCAAAAGTATTAATCATACCATCACAAATTACAAAAATCTCCCTTTATTTTTTAAACTCCGCTGCCAATCAAACAAATGTAAAAAAGGAAGGAGTATTAGATTTGCTTCCCTTTGACCGCTCTGAACCTGTCAAACTCATTACCTAATAATTAAGACTAATTAAACAAGAAACTAAACTCAGTCCATGCAAGATGTTCTTGCTTGCTTCGATCAACTTTGTACTAATACAAGTATATCAGAAGCACTCAAAGCCGGCCATCCACTTCCATGTAACTAAACTATTACTATTACTCTATATATTTGAACATGTCTTTGTTAAGACAAATTCAAATATCTATTTTTTCAGAGGTCATCTTTGTTTGTCTATATTGCTGTGTCTCCCTAAAACAAAGAAACCATACTACAATGGCCACTTCGTTAATCTTTCTCCCACTCATCTTCCTCATTTCTCTTCCTGTTTCAATTTCTCAAACTTCCTCCAACAACGCTGGAGACTGTAATGGCATATTCATAACTTACGTCTATACTTCTGGTTTTCCTATTCCTCCGAACGTCTCGACATCTGAATCCAACAATCAAGCTTACAATTTCAGGTCTAATCTCACAATCCTCAACAATAGTCCTGATGAGCTCAAGTCTTGGAGGGTCTTTGTTGGATTCCAGCATAGAGAATTGTTGGTATCTGCTTCACATGCTGTGCTTGCTGATGGAACCACTCTGCCTGGTGATGTTGGAAATGGAGCTGTCTTTGCTGGTTTCCCTACCACTGACCTTAAGTCCGCTATTCAGACTGCTGGAGATGTCAATCAGATGCAGGCTCGGATCGAGCTGGTTGGTACACAGTATGGTGTTGCATCTCCTGCTGTTCCCTTGCCTTCTTCCATCAGTCTGGCTAATGATGGTTTATTGTGTTCTCCTTCTACATCTCAAGGTAGGGAAAGTTAGTAACTATCGGTTTTCTTAACAACTACTTAAAGAACCAACTATGTAGCATCTAGATCAAGAATTCAAGTATTGTATACATAACTTCAATATATATCCCCTAAAATGTTTCCAACTATACAGATACAGAATTGGTGAATCCTATGATGATGGTAGCTCAAAGCAAACTTATTGATGTCTCATATCTAATTGGACCTTGCAGGGGATCGGACCCAAGTTTGTTGTCAAAAAGATTCAAACGCCAAATCCAACATCACGATCCATGAGGAAATCCAACCTCGGCAAGAGGGTGATCTTACAATAATGTTTGATGTCACTAGCTCATCTGAATCTAATTACTGGGCACAAGTCACAATCTCAAATAACAACAACACTAGTCGTCTTGATAACTGGAAATTAAGCTGGGAATGGATGAGGGATGAGTTCATCTATAGCATGAGGGGAGCTTATCCTACGGTTGTTGATACAGGGGACTGCATCTTTGGTAAGCAGGGTGGATATTACAAGGGCATGGATTTTTCAAAGGCCTTAAACTGTGAAAAGAGACCCACAATCATCGACCTTCCTTTGGAAAAGACAAATGATATAACCTTAGGAATGGTTCCTTTCTGTTGTCGAAATGGAACCATTTTGCCACCTTTCATGGATGCAAGCAAGTCCAAGTCAGCTTTTGTAATGCAAGTCTACAAAATGTCACCTGACCTTAACATAAGTGCTATCCACCCTCCACAGAACTGGAAAATAAATGGAACTTACAGTCCTGGTTATGTATGTGGGCCGCCAGTACGAGTATCCTCTAGCCTCTTCCCTAATCCTGCAGGGCTATCTTCAGATACAGCTGCTGTTGCTAGTTGGCAAGTAATTTGCAACATTAGCAGTTCAACTTTAAAGAAGCCCAAGTGTTGTGTATCATTCTCTGCATTCTTCAACGATTCTGTTGTTCCTTGTAACACCTGTGCCTGTGGCTGCAACGCAAGCCCCAGCAATATGTGCAGTGCCTCCGAGCCAGCACTACTTTTACCACCAGAGGCACTTCTGGTGCCCTTTGATAATCGAACTGAAATGGCAAAGGACTTTAATAAAAGACGAGATTTGCCAAATCCCTTACCTTGTGGAGACAACTGTGGAGTCAGCATTAACTGGCATTTGCTTAGTGATTTCAGAGGCGGATGGACAGCAAGAGTAACTCTGTTTAATTGGGGTGACACTAACATTGTTGACTGGTTCGCTGCTGTACAGTTGGATAAAGCCATCCAAGGTTTTGAAAAAGGATACTCTTTCAATGGAACCATCATGCCTGATACTAACAACACAATATTTATGCAAGGGTTTTCAGGCTTAAATTACCTTCTTGCAGAAAGAAGAGGAGACAATCCAAGGAAAGATCCTCCAGTTCCTGGTACCCAGCAATCAGTAATATCTTTCACAAAGAAGACCACACCTGGAATCGACGTAGGAGCCGGTGATGGTTTTCCAAGTAAGGTTTACTTCAATGGAGAGGAGTGTTCCCTTCCTGTAATACTTCCTTCTGGTAGTAATCGCCGAGTCCCTCTAGCCTCTAGTGCTTTCAATCTTCTTCTAACCATGCTAGTCCTCATGGTTTTGCAACTATCACTGTGGCTAGAAATATAATTTTCCTGTATTCTTTGAAACTTTGTTTTCTCTTATGCTCATAGCAAATACATTCTTTCATTGTGTTATCCTAACGTCACCCATCAATTACAGTACAAAAATTTCAGCTATCTGACCTAGAGTATTAAGAAGGAATTAGATAATACACCTTGTGAACTATAGCATTTATCATTCCTAAAATGGTAACATTGCAATCATACTCCCAATGGAACGCACACAAGATTCAAGTATGAATTTTTGTTTTTAGTTTTTGAAGCAACGTGCCTTTTCCTTGTGTTGCCTATGTTAATCACATAAAAATGTAACTTTCTCACTGCCCTAATAAAAAAAAAATTACTTTCGCAGAATGCCATGACTCCTATTATCATTTGGAAGTAGTAACCAGCATTTTTACAGGTACAAGTTGCAAACCAACGCATAAATTCAATTGTAATCAAATATGTACATCTAACCGCTCCAACATATTACCTCTGCAGTGAGCTAATGGGCTTCCTCCATAAAACTCCCCAATAGGTGTAGCACACTACAATTTTGGCATCAAAGAACTACAGCCCTAGTTATACCCAAGAAAAAGGGGGGAAAGTAGACAAAAAGTTTATAAGAGAATCTGCTTAAGGACCAACAGGACTAGCATAACGAAGCACATGATAACAAGAACAGTCGCACATTTTACCATTCCCCCCTTCCTCTGAGACCTCTCTGCCTGCAGTTCCAAAAAGGGGCATACAGTTAGCCAAGTAATAAATAAGGCAGAATGGTCCAAGGCGTCAAAACAATCAACTTAACACAAACCAAGAATCAGAAAATAGTAAAACACATTGAACACATAAATTCACATGGTGCCAGATCACTACATGAAATGATATGAGGACTGCCGACTGCCTATTCCAACTCTACTTGTAATAGTGTATAATACTAAGCTGTAAAGTGTGTGCGCACATGAGAGAGACATAACGAGAGAGAAAGCAAGAGAGTGCGAGAGAGACCTTCTGTAGTTGTTTGAAGCCTTCCTCTACTGATGCAGATACACTTTGAACATTGTGGTCTATCCGATCAACTATTGTCCCCTGCAAACGATTTCAACTTGATGAGTCACAAATTGCTGCAAATAACTCTGGCAAACAAGTAAGGAGTACACTCAAACCTGGTCAATCACTAGGACTGACAGATCCTTCATGATTTGAGCAAGCTCATTAACAGATTTAAGGACCTATAAAGACTTTATGTCAGTAAAATGAAAAGAAAGCATGTTATTCTATATGTGAACAACATATGAAAGTTAAGAAAAGTCCTTTGGTGACCTGTCTAATCTCTCTCTCTCTCTCTGCCGTGAACTGCTCATCCCTCTGACCAGTGGCCATCTGCAGTTCAGTGAACCCCTTAAAGATAAAACGACCACATGAAATATAGTGTCTGTAATATCGTCTAATATTGTAATGCGCATAAAACCTCTTCAAATGTAATCTCTAATTATGGTAAAATCCCACTCAAAATCCACACTGAGTCAATACTCAATAGTTTAAGGTGTTTTCATGCAGTGTATCATCCTCTGTGTTCCTAGAAAGACTTGTAAGGTCTCAAAACTCCATTAACTAATTTGCTTTTTAGCAATCTTGTAAAATCCAAAAGTTCAAAATGAAACAAACAGAATCCAGAAACCAGCAAATAGGAAATCAGTATTACGCAAATATAAGCAGGAAACCACCAGAAACCATAAAGTTAGAAAGTCTAGTAGTCTACCACGTCATTGAAATCGTCATCCAGAAAGCTAGACTTCTTTTCATTCATCTCCAAATCAAGTCCATCATGTCCCTGCACCAGGAAATAGAATACACTATAAATAAGCACAGGTCTAACATTCCGCCTGATATTTAAAGATAGTACGAAAAACAATAATTAATAGGGTCTAATTAGGCATTAACTGTAGAATCCCGTCCACATTTTAGAGATTCGACCACTTTCTTATTACACTATATTCTCTTATTGGTTACCACTAGTATTAGCTCCATTTACTAGAACAGCGAAATAGGCTCCTAAGAGTATTTTACAAACCTCTGATTGCTGCCGTAACTGTTTAAGATACAATGATTGCATCCTCCGGAGCTCAACAGAAAGGTTTTGAAGGTCTGTAGCCAGAGAACGCTGGAAAAAGAAATATCAATACATGAATATTCAAATAGAACATTTAAAACGACTTTATGACAGCAGAGTTCAGTGAAAGGAAGTTCGCCATACTGAAAGGAAGTCTGCCATAGTGAAAGCAGTATCTGATGCTCCCATCCCTTGGTGGAATTAATAAAATATTCTTAAATCACAAAATTAACGATGTGCTAACTAGGAAAGAAGTAACTCTATTTTTTTTAGAAGAAAAAGAAATAGCCAGTAAAACTATCTTAGTTAAGAGGATGCAACAAATCACCACGAATTGAGTCAAATAAATTGGGAGTTGTGTCAAGACAATGAACTTCTCACATATGAAAATCATCAGATTTCTACCTGTACATTTTTTCTAACATTTGAATCCTCACAAGAACCACTTGCTGAAAGCTTCTGTAATCTCTTCTCTGACTTCCTTAATATATCTGTAATCTCCATGGTCAGAACCTCTATCACACGTTGATCTTCTCTTCCATCACCAAAAGATGGAGTCAGAGCTTTAGCATGGCACTTCTTTAGTTCAGCCAATTTTACTTGAGCCTGATGAATGCTAGCTGCAACTTCTTCAGAAACATCAACCCATGCTGGAGGTAAGCCCACTGTAAATGCATCTCTAAGGAAGAAAGAAAGATATTTAACATCAACAGATTTTTCCTCCTCACAACATGAATTAATATAAACAAATTGAAGAAAAGAGCACACGGAGCACATTTTAATTTTACTCGCTTCTTATGATGATCAGGCAAGTGATCCTTTATCTATTAATAAGATAACAAAAATAGCCATACGAGAATAAGTCTTATTGCAATTGTTGACACTTTGTTAACAAAATAAACACTACTCCACTGTATAGGTCGCCGGATATTGTGAGAGAAATGTTGAGACTTGCCATCCATTTGTTGTGCAAAACCACTACACCTCCAGAAAAGCAACAAAGAGGATAAAGGGATCAGCCTTCTTCCGAATTTCGTACATTTCATGTTTTCTTATTGATCAGCTTTTACATGGTTCACCTCATAGAGAAAGAAGATAAAAGATTTTTTGACAAAAATCTAAAAGATGTGTATTTACCTTTTCTACCTATTCTAATGTAACAATATCTTTAATCTCATGCCCATTTTAGTTTATTGTATTTAAATTACTTGGATATGTCTGGTTTTCCATGCAAGGCAGGTCTGACTAGCTGTAAGCATAGCTCAGCTAATAAGGTTGATCACATGGAAAAACGGAAAAGTAGAGAAGCCAAATTTTGGATGGAGAGACCCTTCGGGGTGGCCCAGTGGTTTGGGCTTGGGACTTCCATGTTGGAGGTCTCAAGTTCGAAACCCCTTGCCGGCGAAAGCAAGGGGTTTGCCTTCGGGGTCGAGCTCGTCGCACCGGGATTGCCTAGTGTGGGTTACCTCTCCTATGTGGTTTGCGAGCTATTGCATAGGAGCGGGGGTTTTACCCTGTATGCACACCTAAAGGGTAGCGGCTGCGGGTTTCCCTTGTCATAAAAAAAAAAAAAATGGATGGAGAGGGAGAAAATGAGTTGTCAAGGCTAGCATATTGATCCCAGGTCATAGCAATTGCATCCGCGATATGTTAAGCAGGAAAAAACAGTTGAAAAAGAAGTGTTCGTTGAATGATGAGTAGCCACACTTATTGCATATATCAACAACTGAATCGGAGAAAATTCATATTTTCACAACTTCACTGAGATCCTTGGGCGATCATGGGAGCTGGGAGCTTCCGATTTCTTTGTATTTGTAATAGAAATAACATGTAATAGTAATAACAATTCGAAGAACATCAAGTAGGGACTTAATACTCCAAGAAATAGAATGAAAACTAGATTATAGTTGCAAACCGAATACACAGAATTCAAAATGAACTGAAAGAAACATAGTGCTTACTTTATTTCCCCCAAGAACCATTATAGGATGAGAGATTAGTAAAGATTAGTATTTGCATGATCAATATGGCAAAAAATGTTAACCTATTTATCCAAATCACTCTTCCAATGTTCTCTACAAAAGAAATACTTTAGATCAAATGTGAGCAAATGACTTACGATCACCTCTTCCTTTTTATAACTTTGTTGTTAATTCGTACCAGCTTACACTCAGCTCAATTAATTCCACGAGATACGTGTCAACTCCCACCCGCAAGACACCTCAACAAAACCTAGTGTATTTCAATCACTTCCTAACGTCAATCATTTCCTTTCCAAATATTATACTACGTGATATGATTACTATGAGGCATCTATTTTACCGACCAAAAATAAAACTTCTTTTATGCATTTCCTAAAAACTAAATGAAGAAAAAATTAAAGTGAACCTAATTTCAACAAATAATCTAACTAGATTACTGATAATACCTGGATGTAGAAGGACCCAGATCATCTTCGGTGCTTAGAGGAGCGTAGGAACGATTTGAATTGAGAAAAGAAGTAGTAGCCATTTCGATAACTGGACCACCGGAATCTTTTGAAGAAGTGAAGGGTATACGATTCTCGTTCAAGGTATCTCTGTAACTTTGGAAAACCCTAATTCGATTTCTTGTCGCCATTGTTACAGCAATTGAAAGATGAAGATCAAGTGATCAACATAGAAAATACAAAAACAGAAAACTAAAGGGGTTGTATTTGAATTTATTCTGAGAAAAGGACTAAAACTGTTTTTTCAATTTAAATTTAAAGTAGTCCTTGTTCTTGTATATAAAGTATTAATAGTCCTCTTTTCACTAAATTACTGTACTTTTAGTCCACCCAAACCATCTGAATCCTAATTTAACAAAATTCACAAACTAGAAAGCATTTGTATTGAATTTCCTCCGGTGAATTTCAACAAAAAAAAAAAAAAATACAATGATTTCGCATTACATGTGCGTTATCATCTGTATTAGAGCCCAATTAATTCAAATTCATATATTTCAGCATTTATTTTTGAAATAACACAATGAATTTATAATTTTACCTCTATTAATTGATAGAATTTCAAAATCAGTTTACTCATTAAAGAGGCTCTATCTTTTTCAAAAATATTAACTTTCTAAATAAATTGAGGATATAATAGATTAAAAATATTGTCTTTTCTTGATTTGTCAAAAAATGACAAATAAAAAGTCAAAATTGAACAAGTAAAAAGGGATAGAGGGAGTATTTTCTACTCTCTCCCTTCATCTTTATTTGTCCACTATATTATTTTGAATGTCCAGTAATACTTGGTCCAGTTTATAAAATCAATGAACAATTTGTCATTTTATGTCTATTTTACTTTTGCTATTAAATATTTTTCATTTTTCAATGCTTAGATAACTTATTATACCTATCATTACTTCTTAATTTTTGTGCCATGTCCATAAATATTTCTTCTTTGACCATTTTATATATTCTATAACATATTAATGATAGTAATAAAATAGTTTTGAAGAATGAAATACATATCACACTAAAATACAAATCTAAATAGTTATGTGACTTCGTATTTGAAAAGATAATCAAATCGTACAATATGGATTCATTTCAGATAACAACACTTTCAATAGGATTTTATTTTTTTTGAGATTTCAAATAAGATTTTTTATTAAGAATAAAAGAATCCGAACATCTCATCATAGTTTATGTTGATAGAAAAAAAAATTAATCATTGAAGCATCAAATGGAAGTTGCAAGGTTGTCGATCTACCCAATTCTAATTTCTAAACTTTGATTGCGTACATTTACACTCAAATTAGTTGGGTAAAATAACAAGTCTCTCGTGTTTCGTTTTTCTTTTGAGAAAAAAAAAAAACAAATAAAAAATGAAATTATTATTACAATATATTTTAAGAAATAGTAACATAAGACAAAAAAAAAAGGAAAAAATCTTCCTTGCATCTCCAAATGTATACGGTTTGATGTTTCAGCGATCAAAATAACAAAGCGTTATAAGAAAATTAAGAATAACAAATTTAAATAACAATAAATTAAACGATAAAAAATTTATACTAAAAGCATAATATTTAATTTGATTGTGACCTACCTATTAAAAAACTAATATAAAAAATATAATTGAACTTATTGACAGAATAATTTCTGCCTAGACAAATATTCTTAAATATAATATTTATTATGATGGTATTGTGGCGTTTGGTATATATGTATGAGAAGGAAGAATCTTCCATTTATGAAAGTCTACAAAATTTCCATCAAGAAATTGGTCAAAATATGAAAGATAAACATTTTTTATTTTTAAAAAAGAAAAGATCAAATTATGGTAAAACTCAAATAAAATAAAATTTCAGGATAAAATTTAACACCACATGCGATAAAAAGTCTTAATTATATAGTCTTTCATTATTATTTAACTTTTTTCTATCAATAATATAATAGAGGTAAAACTCAATAAAAATTAGTCTTTAAAATTAATACAACAAATTGTTACATAAATAAACTTGATCGGAACTTTGAAATAGAATCTAAAGTAATCAAATACTCCTCTGTTACATTCTGTGTGATAATATTATACTTGAAATAAATAACGAAAAACATTAGTTAAACAACAACAAAAATATTATAATTAGTAACAATAAATTAACAAATCGTCAGGCTGATTGTATTATTTGGCTGCTTAGAGAGTTGACCAGAAAACGCGGGAGTCCACGTGTATTTCAGTACCCGACTCGTACCCGACCCGAATACCCATTTTCGTTGGATTCAGTATTCTACTTCTTCTTCTTCTCTGGTCTCAATTGACCAAAAATTCTTGCTCGAAAGTGCCCTAAAACCCCCTTTTGTGTATACAAAGTTTTATATATACGTTTTTATTTTTTCTGGGTATTTTTCAGTTATACAATTTTCAGGGCTTCTTGCACAGGGAAGAAAATTCTCAATGGATGATCGTGACGATGATTTGAAAATTCTGCTCTCAGCTTTAAAAGGTACTTTTTTTAAAAAAAATTCAACCTTCTTTTTGTTAATGGAAATCCAATTTTTTTGGTAATTTTTGACTGTTTAGGAGCTGAATCGAAAAAGATTGTTTTTTTCTTTGATATGTGGAGACTGGGGGAAGAATGGTTTATAGTTGTTCTAGTTCTTTTCAATACGTGAAAAATTGTATTTTTGAATGTTGGTCAAATTTAGTTTATTGAATCTTGGAAATAAAAAGTGTTGAGCAGTTTAGGTCGAGGTAGTAGTATTTATTGTTCTTTTTTATTTTGGTTCTGTGTGTTTTTACTTTTATGCATTACTACAGTCTACATGTATTGGCATAATCATGTTGAATCTTGAAATAGATGGTGGCATGTATGTTGGAGAGGAGGAGGAGGAGGAGGAGGAGGAGGAGGAAGAAGACGAGGAGGAGGAGGAAGAGGATGATGAAGATGAAGATGTTCATGATGATAATGTAAAGACGGATTTGGCATGCCCATTTTGTTCAGAAGACTTCGATATGCTTGGATTGTGCTGTCACATTGATAGCGAGCATCGCATAGAGGCTAAGACCGGGGTAAACCATACCTATGTTTTCTTTTGTGTTTGTGTTTGTGTTTGGAAGTTTGTTTGGCTTTGTCTTTCTATTTGATAATTTTGATAAGAGATATTGCTCTTGAAGGGTTTGAAATAGGATAGGGAGACTAACCCTCAGAGCCTGTTGTTCGTATGTGCCGTAGGAGGTTATCTTGAAGTTCATTAGTTGTTGATTGTGTGACTACCTCAGACTTTTAGATTAACCAGTTGAATCAGGTAGAGGTATTGAGTTTGAGTCTCACCTGCCTATCATAAAAAACACATTTCCAGGTTTCGTGAAAAAGAATTCAGCTGCAAGCGAGAGAATGTAGTGCAGGCCTAAATAGATAAGTAATATGCTCCCTGTAAGCTTTTAAAGAGTTCACTCGATAAAATATGAAAAACTAGTATGGAACTCTATACACTTGGCAAGCAAAAGAGAGGGCTTTGGGAGAAAGGTGCTTTTATTAAATCTACACTGAGCTGAAATCCCCAAAATAGCATCTTTCTCTATGTGATGATACTTTGCAAAACAAATACCTAATCAGGGGAAAGCTAACTACATGCTGATTATGGGAGTTCATGCTTAAGTTTGTGTAATCTTGGGAATTAGATACAAAAACCTTCAATGGTTTGACATATTTGTGGTCTGTCTCTATCTGAGATCATTAGGTACTTCAGTATTGCGTGAAATTATCTGATGGCCATCGTATTTTTAGACTCAGCCTTTTGAAGTCTGAATTTTTTTATAATTGGTGTTTCTTTTTCTTCAGATATGTCCTCTATGTGCTATCAAGGTGCGAACAAATATGGCTACACACGTCATCGTGCAGCATGAAAGTATATTAAAAATATCCTTCACTTCCTATATTCCAATTTATCAGTTTACACTGGAACGGATAGAGTAAGGAGTTATTATTTTTTCATAGCTGATTGTAAGAGAATAGCAAATCTAGCTACTACAATTTCTACTGCTTGCATATTCTCTTGGTTGCAGTGTATCTTGAAACTTGTTCTTTATAGCTAATTGGGAAGATAATATCAAATTTCTTGGGGTTGAGTGTCAGCTCACTTGCTGAGCTCCCTACCTTCCATAATTGAGGTGGAGGGTTCAAATCCCATTATTAGCTTACATGCATTTCCTTCTTTAAAGTTCTCCCTCCCTGATGTATTTTTTTTATAAAAAAAAAGCTTTTTTAAAAACATGATATTGAATTTCCCATGTTGATATCTGGAATAATGACCTTGATATTTGCTTATATGGTGAACTGGCATGAGTAGTCAAGTGGCTACTTAATTTTGCTCTGTGCACTGTCTGCATAGTTCATAACTCCAATATCTTCCTCAGTCATTATGTGTGCAAAGGTAGTGGCAGATGTCCTTCCTTCTTTTTGTCTCAGTAAAATTAAGTTTTAGTAAAATAGCTGCACTAAAATAACTTTTCTGCTTCCAAAGGTTATAAACTTTGCCATCTTTCCTTTTTGATAAAAAATACAGAAACTTTGACCTCTTTCATGTTTTTTGGTTTATTTGAGTTCTTTCATAGAGCATGAATTTGCATCTTTCTTTGGGAGAAATGAATGTTATATTTTATTTATCATAGAACATGTGGAGCTTTAAGTTGATTCACCTTAACACAAGCTTACGCACTTTGCAAAAGGAAACATAGAAATGGTGGATCTTTCTCAGCCTTATCCTTACTGAGGAAAGAGTTGTTGAGTGTTTATTTGGAAAAGAAGTCCAGCCATGTTAGTTCTTCCTCAAATACGGAAACCAACCAGTTACTGTTATCATTTGTTGGCAATCAGCAGCCTGCCAAAAGATCTCCTACAAGACAGCCCTGCACTTCAGCCGAACCAAGTTTATCCAAGAACAGCCTAGATGACCATAGTAGTGAAAGGTAAGACGGTTATTATGTTTTAATTTCTGCAGTTTCTTCATGGTTTGTTTCTCTGCGTTTTCTCTCATCATATGCCAACATCAAATGTTACTTACTATTATCATGAAGAAAAACAACAAGTTAGTGGACAAAAGAAAGCTGGATCTATAGGATTGAGCACCTAATATTCTACCATTTATTAGAAGCTTGTTTTCTATACAACATGTTGTAACTAAATTCGAACTTAGAATCAGACTTGAACTGATTGCTGAGATTACTGGAGCACTCAGATAGCTAATAATAAATGCCTCAATTTTTGCTTGGTTGAATTTCGTTAAGTGGAGTTCATGGAAATGGATAATTATCTATACTGGGCATTGTTACTTGGATTTTCTTTTGATTGCTGCCTTATTGTAATAGTACGCATTGCATTTCTGGATTATGCCAGTAGTGAGCTTAGCGGTAAGTTAGATGAATTCAAGAACAAGGGGTCCTTAGATATTTTGCCTGTGCTGGATTTGTAGGAGTACTTTACATATATCTCGAATTGTGAGAGAAAACCCAATCCAACCATTTGCAAAGAGTGGGGTAGGAATACCAATGCCTGATCCCTGAGTTTTTGGATTTTGTTTTTTCCTTGCAATAGAAAACGCTCTAGATCCATTTGCTAAAAGGTAAAATGCCTCAGTCAGAAGGTTTTTAACATAGAGCCAACTTCGAGAACTCATGGAACCTCTTTTGTTTTGTGATTTCTACCAAATTTACAACTTTCTTATCACAGAGAACAGTAGGGCAATAAAAAGGTGATTTATGCATCTTCTCTTTAAATTTGTCAGAGAGACACCATTTAAGTTTATCCTCCCCAATCTGTTTAGCACCAGGAAAGGTTGAACCTGATAGCTGAATCCTAATGCTTCCATTCAAAAGTTCACTCCTCCTTTTCTTCCTAACTTCATTTGTGCTAGATTTCTTCTTGACAATTCATCATCCTTCTTCAATTTGTCCTTTCATCAGTTTAACGGCTTCCGTTTTTCTAATTATTCTAGTCATTTGCACATTTATTCATTAGCCCTATGGCAAACACCCTCCTGAACTAAACCTTAACTGACAAAGAAGCTGGTTTATTTTTAATTCTGATGCTCTTTTCCTTCAATTAGCAAGATCACTGTTTTTCCTTCATGAATAACTCTAGTATAGATAGAAATAAAGATTATTTGAAATGAACATAGCAGGAAGCATGTAATGATAATGTACTACATAACAGATGATTGGTCTTTCTTCAAAATGTTTTAGCTTGGGAAGCTAGAAAAAGTTTTTGTTCAAGTGTCCATGGAGCTGAATTTGGAACTTGAGTGTTTTGAGAATATTAGCTGTCTTTTCCTCACTGGATGATTGCTACATGTTATCCTAAGTAGCACATATTATCTTTTTGATTTCCTGCTATCTCCTAACTTTAATGTGCCTGGATTGAAAAAAGCTTGACTCTTTTTATTTCATTCAAATCCTTGTCAAAGAAGCTCCCAAGCAAATCCTTCAATGGACAAGGATCAGGAAGAGAAGGTTCAGAGATCCGAATTCGTGAAAGGACTATTGTTCTCCACCATACTCGAAGACTGGTTATGAAACTGAACCACCCTGCTGCTTTTCCATTCTATGGCTAACTAGCACAGAAGCTCTTTGAAATGCTCCTCGATACATGCTGATAAATTTAGTAGCAGCTAGAGGCTGTTAGATGGAGTTAAAGCTTTCCTCGTCTCCTATTGATTTGCTCCCATTTGGATGACGTGGTTGCTTATGTGAAGATATGTCCAGTTGATATGCTTTGACAGAAGAACTTGTTTCCAATGACGTGACTTTGGCATGCTATTTCTTTTTCTTTTTTTTCTGCTAACTGATGTAGCTTATACTATGGCTTCTTGACTATCCCCGACTAAAAAACAGAAGTTCATCATTCTTATACTCAGATCGAAAATGATTTGATTATGAAGTAGCATATTTACAGCCATTGTCACATTCTGCAAAAGAAATTAGATGTAATTCTTTCGATTCATTGTGATGACTATCAGGTGCAAGTTTCTTCAGCTTTGTTGTTGTAGTCCCTAGCTTCATGCTATTTTATCCTTGTATTAGTCTCAAAGTAGAGTGAATAGAGGTTCAATGGGGTTATGACTTGAATGTTGTTTGAGAATTATCTAACGTGAGTTCTATAAGTTGGGACATGACAGACTTAGAGGTGTTTTACTCGCAAGGGTGGCTGAGTTGGTTGTGCAAGTGATCTCCCGAATGGGAGGTCTGAGGTTCGAAACCCTTTGCAGACATTCTCAGTTGTGCTTGTTGCATAGAATTTCCTAGTGCGGTTTACCTCTCTAGTGTGGGGTGCATCTGAAGGATAGTGGTTGCGGGTTCTCTTGTCAACAAAATGACTTAAACGAATGTTCCCTTTTTCCAGTCATCATAAGTACTCACTTTCTACCTTGATCAAGATTTACTATTTTCTTGGGTAGAAGTTTTGCTACTTTCCGAACCATTTTTGTTGAACAGAGAGTTTAAAATGTTACATTTTATCTTTTTAGAAAAAAAAAAGTTACCGTAAAAAGAGGATATTAAATTAGTAATTGAAAACTCACTTGGAGTATAAATCACTTCAATTTAATTTAAATACTTCATGAAGTGTTCAGGTTTGTATAAGTTACAAAGAAACATTGTTCACCAAAACGGTTTTAACATTTTATGATATTCTAAAGGCAAAGCATAAATATAAATTGTGGGAGAATACCTTGTTAGGTGTTACAGGATATACTTCTTTCACTGAATAAATATTTTCTTGTGACCAAATTGAATGGAAGAAAATGACATTTTCAGATCTTTTAGGTATAAAAATGATCTCTTGTAAAAATTATATAAAACTAAAAATGAGTTTGTAAAGAACTACAAAATCATATTATAACATTTTGACCAAAATTAGTCAATGTTAGTAGTTAATTATATTGGGATTAGTATCTTGTATCCAATCTAATAGTACTAAATATTGGCACCAGGTTTTCTATGCCTTCATCCTGGAAAAAAGTTGTTTTTCCTTCTCACTATTCCATTAATCCTTGCGCTTTGTATATGAGTAGAATATCACACACACACAAAAAAAAAACACTACAGCTCCACCATAGTTACCAACCCAATCCACAGAGTATTGTGTGGTTACTGAAGATATTGATACCTAGACCTCTCATCCAATGCAATTCCTACTTCCTACTTCACTTATAAGTCATTTCAACTGGATTCTACTGCTGCAAAAAGAAAAAGCACCACTCATGCACCGCAGATTTGTGAAGACAGATTCTTGTCTTCTCAATTTTCAGAGTTGAGCCAACTGATTCAGTAGTCTCCCTCTCTCCCTTTACTTCGAACCAAAACTCTTCTTCAGACTTAGGTTCTTTAGCTCATTTCAGCTAAGACTCTACTTAGCATGCAAGAAAAGAGTAAGTATGGAGAAAGATATGACCCTTAAAATTTGATCATGATCTATCAAATAGCAGCACTTTGCCTTGAGCACAAACTCAGAAAATCATTATGCTGCATATGCAGCTCTTGACATGAACGTCTGTAGAAGTTCGGAAATACTTGGTACCATAGACCAAAGTCAAGATCTTCTAAAACAGAGTTACTGCACAACATTCTAAGGAAAGAATGCAGCATATTGGTTGTATGCATTTGACAAACTATAAGAAGTATTTCTATCAATCTGTATGTGCAATCCAAAATACAGGTTCCAAATTTTTCGTCACTATCACTTGTCAAGAACTTCTGCTCCTGACTGAACAAAGACATCATCCCTATCCATAACAGAACATAATAATGTTTCAGCCACCCTAGCAAAGCAAAACAGGCAGGGTAACAAGGGATGAGGATTCCTGCCACATTTCAGGAAACAATCATAAAGTACAACGAAGCAACTTTTCCACTGTGAGAGTCAAATAGACTCACTCTTTGAGAGTTCTCAGGCCTGTCCGAGCTTTTCTCCTTCAGTTCAAAACAAAAACCTCCCACACTACTAGAATGGAAGGCTTAACGGAGATATGGATCTTTGACCAAGCTTTAATTGGTGTCAGAATCTGGGGTATTAGATCTCAAAACTGTTCAACCGAACTGACAATCTAAATTTCTCCCCACTGATCAGCAGAAAATTAGGAGCATCAACAGCTGTGTCATTTCCATGGAGAATAGTGCATACGGAAAAACTGGTAATCAGGAAGAATTACGTGCAAGCGCCGAAGCCAACTGTCTGCAGCTTGCAATAGAGAATTTTCTTGCTCGGATTCATGAGGTCCACAAGGACTCAAGATTGAGGTTTTCAGTTTGTATGTAGCAAGACCAAAGACTGGTAAAGAAATTCTTGAGCATGCATTTACATTTCCAAGAACTTTCCTACCAGTTGCACCATGATAGCGTGGTTGAACTGTGCTCAAAGCTGGGAAAATGACAAAAACATTACTTACGAATAAGCACCAGGAAGTAGAAATCCACATGCATAAAACAAATACATATGTTGTACACACCGAGACTGGACAGGACATACCTCTTGATTGTGTGGACAAAGTATGAAAGGTTAGAAAAGAAGCATCCAGATCCCGCAATGTTGGACCCATGGGTATTCTATAAATTGGATACCTATAATAGATTGTGTCAGTTGCAAACTAAAATGCAATACAAGAGCTTCAAATATCTTCATTATGTTGCAAATTACTCGACTCCTACAGAGTTTTCAACATACCAAGCTACAGAAATCCAACTAGACGGCAGTAAATCAGCGCTCCTGCAGTTCTTCAGCTCTGGAAATTGAGATGCCAAAACTGCTATCTGATAAAGAAAAGAAGAATGCAGAAAAAAATACCCATTTAGGATTAAAATGTGGATTTTTCTTAAACACTAACAAGTGATGTACCTTGTCAGCCAATGGTCTTCGATGATGTGGTTGCTCATGCTCCAAATACTCAAACATGAGTTGCCCAAGAGACTTAGAAATTTCAGTTTCATCACTCGATGACACCGTGACAGCCTTATCGCTCAATGATAGTCTATTTAGTCGTTGAGCATTTAGATTTACAAGACTATGCTGGTTCCGCAGCACATCAGAAGAGGATATGGACCGCCTCTCCACTTCACAGTCACTGCTTCCACCACTGCTGGTCTCCCTTGATGACTCAGCATCACCCTCTTCACCAGGCCTGCTGGACAAACAGAAGGAGCACAAGATACAAGGTAGGATAGATGTTAAATACCCAGCCGCACCACATTCAAGTTACTTTTAGGTGAAAGAAAGAAATATTACCTCAAATATCAAATTGAATTTCACAATAACAATCATACAAGTAAAACGGACCGTTAACATGTAGCAATCAGTTCTACCTCGATTTACAGCTTAGTCCTGGAGAACATGTCCAGATAAGTACTAAAAGAACAAGTTTCAACATCATACATGGAAGATGTACCAAGTGCCAAGTTACTTTAGCCACTTCAGTAGCTAAAGAGGGTTTCTAAAGTTCTGAAGCTAACCTAGTTTCTCACTGAACCATTTTCAGGTGCTGTTCCAGGTTCCAATCTCACAGGTATCAGTTATCACAATAAAATAAACCCCAGAACATTTGGAATACTGCTAATTTGGCATGTGTGTTTCATTACCATGAAATGGTAAAATCATGAAACAGATCATGAATCTCTAACAACAAGCATTGCACTAGCCTATGGAAAGTGCCAAACAGATAAAAAAAATCCAAAGTTGTTATACAAAACTTTGCCTTGAAACCGAAAAATTTAGTTTCATGAAAAGGATTAGCAGAACCAACATGAGTTGCAGAAGATAGTTCAGAAACTTGTGAACTGCTGGGTGCCCTAAAAAAGTACATCCACCATTTACCAAGCAAGGGAATTGCCGAATAACCTATCCAGGTAAGCCTGTAGGGTGAAGTCGACCCCCTTAACACACCCTTTACAGAGCAGAAAGATATTAATAGTAAAATAAGGAGAGAGAACCATGCATTTACTTTCAGAAACAAATGTTAATCCAATCGAGTAAAAAATGTTTTAAATGGTTAGCGAGATGACGTAGAATATACTAAAATACAGCTATTAGTTCAATAATAATGAAGCTTAAAGGGCACCCAGACTAGAATCTCAACAATGCTCAAGCAAGTCATGACAAATGTGATTAAAAAAAACTTGTGTTGTTGCAACAAAACGTGTTTATCATTTCATTATAACTTTTTAAAGATTAACAAGTATCAGCAGGAAAACAGAAATTACAAGCAACATACACAGCTGACCACAAATTTATTCAAAGATCAAATGGAACTTTAATTTGTACATGGAATGAGTCAGCTAAACACGGATATTACTGATGCTTAGGTACTAATAACTCTGCAAGAACTTTTTTCACAAAGCAAGTTATGAGCAAATTTAATCATCCTGTCCACATTGAATCTGGCGCTGTTGGAACACAACAACCTCAACTAGTGCAATATGACCATACTACCTACTATCTATTTATTTTTTTAATTATATTACCTGATATTTGTTTCATTAACAGCACAAGCTTGAATTTGTGGTGAGTATGATCAAGAGAGCAAGAAAGTGAAACACTGCTACTTGCTAGTTTGACTTCTGAGATATCTTTTCACACGGACAAGAATTCCTTTCGGGATAATTGAGGACCGGCAAACGCAAGTACTCAACAGCACATCAAGTGAAACATAAAGGTCTGCTGATGGAATATGAGTATATTAACTAGTATTTTACTGTTTTTATTAGTACTAGTCTCTATGTATGTGCAAAGCACATAAATCTTCAATTAATTATTTTATGAACAAGCAACGACAACATAACCAGCCACAAAGCGAGGTCCGGAGAGGGTAGAGTATGCACAGACCTTACCACTACATTAGAGGATTTATGAACAAGCAATAGATTACGTTAATTAAAAGTTATATATAAGAAGAAAGTTTTTTTACAATAATAATAAAGCTTATCCGCACCGGATATTTAGACCAAATCAATTCAACAACCATTAGAGACAGGCCCAAGATATGACTATTACAGAATGCACAACTACATCTAACACAAATCTATCGCTGGTCATAAAGATGATAATAGCAAGTATATATTATCAATCCATACGTGGTTAATTTAAATAGTGCTACCCCAAGTTAGTCTATTGTTTTAAGCAAAAAAGGTTTATTTATTAAGTTTTTTTTCTCTCTCATTTTGACTCTATTGAATAATACTAGAAGAAAATGGTAAGGGAACTATTTAAATTTTTTTTAGAAGTGTTCATATCAATAAGACAAGTTGGCGTAGAAGCACGGGTTTGTTCAATGTTCTTTTCATCTGATTGAATAGTTAAGGTTCTTTAATTAATTAGTTTGGGAATCAAAATTTAGAAGTAGAATTTGTTTAGAACTCTTAAGGCTATTTTGATTGCTCAACATTGTTATTCGTGCTTTTTATAATAGTACAAATATTAACTCATATGAGTATATTAATGTTTTACTTAAGATATAAGCTCCCATTTTGGAGAAGACCAGGAATCATGGATTCTTTTAAGAGCATGTTTGGAAGGCCAGTAACTAGATTTGGGCATAATTACACAATTTGTCATATTTGATTGTTAATTGCTTGGTCAACATGTAATTGAGGGGGAGTAATTAAACTCTTCAATTTGTTTGAACCTGGTCAACGGTAGTTATATCATAAATTTGCTTAGTTATATCATAAAGGAATAAATCACTATCCTAAGCAAATTTATGATATAACCACCGTTGCTTCGATTTTAAGACATCATTGGAAACAATAAGACATTCCCATAGATGACTATCGAATGATAGCTATTGCCTTAAACTAAACTTCAAGTTCATAAAATCCATGATTCCATGTGAATTCAATTCCCTCTCAAGCTTCTTTTCGGCCTAATCATCTCAACACCCAATTTTTGGCATGCGTAGTTATTAAATTCTCTTTCCTACTTCGACTTAACTTTTTGAGCTGAGGGTCTAACGGAAACAACCTCTCTATCCCACAAAAGGTAGGAGTAAGGTTTGCGTACATCCTAGCCTCCCCAGATCTCACTTGTAGGATTACGCTGGGTATGTTTTTTATTTATGAAATAAGTTGTTTCATTACCGGCATCAAGAAGATGCAAAGAGTACAAAAGTAGATATGCTAGCTCCATTACATGATAGAAGTTTAAGACCAGGGAGCCAGCCACAAAATCAAAAATTCTAGAGGAGACTTAAGCAAGACTATGTCTGGTCTAGAGTTAAAGAGCTAACAAAATCTAAGAAAGAAGTAGAACTATTCAGACAAGTTGGACCACAAAATAGACTGAACAAACATTTAGCTTTGAGTGAATGGTTAGGAGTTGAAATTCCATCAAAACACCGAAGGTTCTTTTCTGTCATTTCTGGGTATGTTGTTGTTATTGAATAATTATTGAAGTCTCTTGGTAAGGGGGTGACTTTCTACAAGAAATGAAAATACACACAAACGAAAGGTTGTTGCTATACTGTTGGAGTAATTCTATTGCAATGATTTATTTATGAATATACATGTAGCTAAAGGTGCGATCTGACAGCTGAAAACTTGAGGAAATGAGGATTACATATGTTAGTTGGTGTTTCATGTGTAAACACTCGGAGAGGATGTGGATCATTTCTTACTACATTGTCACGCAGAAGCACGTCTATGGTGGGATATCTTAAGTTGGTTCGGGATACAATGGACCATGTCGGCAACAGTGAAGAATACATTATTGGGCCTAGAGAGAACAGAAGAAAAGAAATTGGGCTTTGGATGTTGCTCCACTAGCGTTTGTTGACAGTTTGGAGGGGAAAAACTAAGAGAGTTTTTCAAGGGAAAGCTTGATTTTGTACATCAGAGGACTAGCCTCCTATTTTTGATGTCTTCTTTGGTACACCCATGAGGTTCCCAACTTCCTATTTATATAGGAGATTGAATGTGGGTCTTTCCCCCGTTACCTATAAAATCTAATTTTATGTGATAAAAAATAGGGAAAAAAAATCAATACCTTCGTCTCAAGGAATTAGCCAATTGAAACAATTAACTTAATCCATTCCAAACTAAAGCTTGTGATTCTATGTCGTAATCCACTCAAACATAACCTCTTTTAATTCAATCCACTCAAACTGAACTAAGCAATTGAAAAATTAAAAAGGATAGCTGAAGTGGACACCAATTTAGATAGCATTTGGCAAGCAGAATAAGCATCAAGAGAAATGGCAAATAACTATAGACTAATTAGAAAAACAAACTAACACAAATAAAGAAAAAGAGCATCAAAAGTTGGCTTACCTAACGCGTGAAGATGGCTTTGAAGGATCTACATACAATTGGATGCCGGATAAGAAAGGTACATAATATTGTATGATTGAATCTTTCCCATTCAACAATATTGGTACACCCACACCATAGACACTCCACTCGCTAAAAGCTTCCCAAAGATCGCCAAGGCAATAATATAGATTTGGCTCTGCTTCCCTGGCTCTACGGCCTCTTACATTCACCTGTCCATCCAAAGTGTGATAAAAAGACAAATATTATTTTCTTTGATGCTATCACATTCTAAGTGCAACGAATAAATCACTCAATTAACGTATACCGTTCAAAAATGAAATTGCACTGGATTCCTAAATGTGAGAAATGTGAAGAAAAAATATAATCTTTAAATCAAAATGAGAAATTTTAAGATCTTGCAAACAAAGCAAACAGCATTTGCTTCCTAAATATGAGACTACAACCACTACCCTTCAATCTCGAACTACTTCAGTTTGGTAGATATGAATCCTCAATATCCATTATGCAGATAAGAACTAGAAATCCATAAGAAACTCTCATTTGATGATTGTTTAAAATTTTTTTTTTTTTTAAAATCAATAGCTGTGTTAACTTATAACTCAGAGAATGAATGTATAGCCACTTCTCCAACTATGAAATAACTCCAAGAAAAAAAAACCAATATACCTCAGAGAAATGCTGGGCGGGCACAAAGGGAGTAACAGATTCCATCAAACGATCCAAATTGGTAACATTTATAGGAGGCCTTGGTGGTGAAGCCGAGCATACAGAGGGCGTTTTCGACAATGTAGTAGTATTAGTCGAATCGTCCGAGTCCGTCCGGTTCCCCACCTCAGCTGCAACTACAGCCGCCTCAGCTTTAGTTGCTCTCTGCACCGGCTGCCTCTGTTGCTGCTGCTGCTGTTGCTGCTGTTGTTTCTGTAACTGCTGCTGCCGGCGCATAGCCGGAGGGTTATAAAATCGGTCGGCGCCATGGCTCCGCGACACCGCGAAGCTTCCAGAACCAGACATTATTACTCCCAATTTGTGTGTGTGTGCTGAGCTTAAACTAAAAATCTGTGAAATTGAAGAAATTCAGCAACTGAAAATGGAGAGATTTGTGAAATGAGATTCGAATTGAAGTGAGAATAAATCAAAATCTGAAACTTCAGTGATTAGGGTTTTTGAGGTTTTTGGAGGTTCGCATCAATGACTTGTTGATTTTTCGGAGTTTTTGAAGGCGGAAAAATAAAAAAGGAAAATAAAGAAAATATATATTTATATTTATTATAAATAAAAATGAAAAAAAATAGAAACGGAATTGTGGAGAGGAGAAAAGGGGTTTGAGCTTTCACTTTACTTTCAGATGCAGTAGTTTTGTGACACGTGTACCCTTTAGCCAATCAGAGACACTGCCATGACTCGTATTACATACCCCTCGGTACTTGAATATTCCCATGTGCCCTTTTGGTTCTTGGTTATTTTTGCCAATTTTTTTTCCTTTTAAAAAAAGGGTTTCTAAAATATAAATACAAGATTTATTTGCATTTAAACATGCAATATGAAGTCATACTTTCAAGTTAATGTTTAGATATATCATTTTTCAAATTTTAAATTCTTCAACAACAAAAAACATGACTAGAATTTCAAAATAAATATAATTTCAAAATAAATATACATTGATTACATTTAATTTCATATCAATATCTTCATTTCATTGAGCCGTTGAAATTAAGTATGCATGTCTAATGGCAATTGTGGAAAATTAGAAATTACTTTTATTTTAACAGTAATATATATATATATATATATATATATATATATATATATATATATAACGAAATAGTAAGGCTTTATTTGATTTTCATAAATATAAGAGAAAAGACATAAAGTGACATCTGAAGTTGTATCAAATTTTCAAAAAGACACATTAACTATGTGAGCGTCTTATTACCCCACTAAACAATCTTGAACTGATATATTACATCATTTTTTATCATGCACTCTCCTTAAAGAACGTGAACAACCTAAAATAAAGAATATAATTTTATTTTTACAAATATTTTTCATAAAATATAATTTCTTGTTTTTCTTATTATTTTATCTCTTTTTTCCTTATCATTTTCTCTTCTTTCTTCTTTTTTCTTCAAAAATTCATTGTCATCTTTATTAAAACTCCTCACTTTCAATGTCACCAATTTACAATAGCTCCATCCTCCTTCTTTTACTACTATTAGTTTAACTCTCTTTAATTTTAAAACTTTATCGAAATATTTTTTTTACATTTCGAACAATTTGATAAACCCAGATATCAAATTTTGGTCCACTCATGCTAATATCATTTTCTCTTCTAAACACCTCTGGTGCAGCACCACATCTAGTTAACACGTGTCACGTAATGATTGGTGTGTGACAACACTTGCTTTTTAAAATTTGGGACTGGTCGAAAAATGATGTAAAAATATTAATTCAAAACTGTTTAAGGGGTAATAGGACACTCGCATAGTTAAAATGTCTTTTTAAAAATTCGGGACAACTTCAAGTATCACTTTATGTATTTTCTCTAAACATAATGATGTTTTGCTAACTTCATTAACTTTGAGTTGCATGCCTAATACAACTAAGAATGAGAGATATTATTATGACACAAGATGAAATTGTTAGTTTTACAATGAAGACATGCACATGAAAAAGGAAAATACAATTATTGAAATGGTGGCTATGAATAGTTATGGTCATTTACTTCATGTTATTTTTATCAAGCACATTCAACATATGAAGAGGAAAATTCACAAAAAGTTAATAAACTAAATTTTATTAATAATATATAATTATTATTCAATTAATATTATTTTATTAAATAAATAAATAATGTAAATATATAATTTAATCAAAATAATTAGGCCAAGTACAAGAAAAAGAGTTCAAAGTATTGTTATTGTATATATTTTGCTCTACATAGAACAAAAGGTTAATTTTGTGTGTTGTTGTTTGGTTTTGAATTCGAACACTTCTACAAAAATGAACCACTTTTACTGTCGGATCAAAGGTTGTCATTTGTTTTAATGGAGTCAATTATTTACTTATACTTGTACTTTTTAGAAGAC